>VMBQ01003091.1:0-35684 GCA_007657795.1 Dreissena rostriformis
CCCCCCATTTTTTTCCCTTGTTTTATTTTTGAAAGATCGTCTTAAAACTAAAAAAATATTGAATGTGAACAATTTCCCCATGATGGCTTACGTTATACTGTGAAGCACTCGAATAGTCCAGCACGCTGTCCTCTGACAGCTCTTGTTATATCAAGACTAAATTTCAGGACTCAACATTAATGAAAGTCAAATTATATGGGGCAACCAAAACATATGTCAAAAAATAATCTGAGCTCATAATTTGTACCATATCACACAATCAAAAGATTATATATTTTTTTTTTCCATTTATTCGCCAATATGCAATTGTACAGTTAAATACAAACATCGCTGGAATAGTAATAAATTGAATTAAAGTACAATCAGTCATGTTACAATAATGTAAGCCAATTCTATAAAAAATACAACACAAAAATACTAATAATTATGAAGGTTAATTAGTATTACAAAGAGATTCGACCAATTCCCACGAACTTTTATAACTATTGGCTAAATGCGTGTTTTGTATAACTGCAGAGGCTATTTTGCAGCTACTTCGGAGACCATGAATTGTAGGGGTTACCATTCTACGTCTACAGTTATAAATAAAGCGTTTTATTTCGAGACATACAACGTTATACTTTTCAGATTGGTTACCAACTGATCCCAGTATAAATGTTTTACAATCAAAACTAAAATTGTTATCAATGTTTTTAATAGCAGATGTGATGTGATGTAGAAACATTTGTATGACATTACAACTCCAAAATAAATGGACGAGAGTCTCTGTTTCTGTTTTACAGAAAGTACATTTGTCTGAGTCACTTAATTTTTTTTTAACAAATTATTTGTGGCTAGTATGTTGTGAGTCAGTCTCACTTGGAACCATTGGTTGTATGAATCTTTTGTGGTTTTAAATACCCATGCATAAAGGCTTTTCCATTCTGAGCTTTCAATACTGAAAAGGCTGTTCCATTTTACTTGGCCTGTTGGAATTTCATTGTTGTGTATTAATATGTTATATATAAATGAGTTATTTTTGTTGTGCAATAATATAGGCTTAATATATCCCGGGATGATTGGGAAACAATAATCATTATTCATTGTTGAGATTTTATCAAGTTTAAGCAATCCTAAGTAATTTTTAATTGCTTGTAGTATTCCTTCAAATTGTAGAAAGTTCACACTAGCGCCTAGTTTTTGTTCAAATTCCATTCTAGTTAAAAATGTTCCATTGTATTTCATGATATCTTGGACAAATCGTATTTCTTTATTATACCAACTAGGAACATAAAAATGTCCGTGTCCAATTGAAAACTTATCGTTAAAGTATAATGGAAGTTCTTGAAATTTCGTGATATTGTCTATTGGAAAATGGTCGATAAAATCTGCAAAAGATTCTAATACGTCTTTCCAAAAAGGATTAAACATCTGTCTTACACATAACTCAATATAACTTTTTCCGAAGTTAACTATTTTTTCTAATACAAGTATATTTTTAAGTGCAAATCCATAGCATGTACTACTACATGTATAACATGTAATAAGTCTGTTTAACCATAGAATTTTTAACTTTTTAACAAACGAAAAGACATTAACCATTTTTAAACCCCCATTATCATAATCTTTAATAAGTACTTTACTTTTTATTCTTGGCTGACCTTGCCAAACAAATTCGTAAAACATGCTATTTATTGTATTTAATATTTGTTGATTTGGGGTTGGTAATGTAGAAAATAAATTTGTTAGCAGCGGTAATAAAAGAGATTTAACAACTGTTATTCTACCAATTGGAGTTAGCGCTCTTCTATTTCATAATTTGATGCAATTTGCAATGCTTTGTATTTTATCATTAAAATTTAACGACACCATTTTGTCCAAGTCAATATGAAACTGTATGTCCAGTAGTTTAAAATTATTGTTTCCCCAATCCAACTTCCATTTCTTTTTTATCGAACGGGTGCTATATTTTAAGGAACCTATCCAAATAACATGGGTTTTCTCGAAATTAATTTTTAAACCTGAAAATTGAGAGAAGTGATAAAGGATATCGAGGGTTTTATTAACTGTGTCCTCACTTCCATCTAGCAGTAGTGTTGTATTATCTGCGAATTGTGAAATTTTATATTCTATGCCATTGATACAGATACCTTTGATATTCCTGTTATTTCTTATTTTAATTGATAAAATTTCAGCACATAAAATAAATAAGTATGGACTTATGGGATCCCCCTGTCTACAGCCACGACCTATGTTAAAGAATTCGGAAAGAAAACAATTCAACTGCACAGCAGTAGAAGTATTATGATAAAAAAGTGATATCCATTTAATGAAACTGGGACCAAACTTTAAAAAAGTTAGCGTTTTATAAATAAAATCAAAAGATAGAGAGTCAAATGCTTTTTCAAAGTCTATCATCATTAATAGTCCAGGTATATTATGTTTTTCAGTAAAATTCATAATATCATATACGAGACGAATGTTTTCTCCAATAAATCTACCCTTAACAAACCCTGTTTGATCTTTGTTTATCAGATGATCTAAAACTGTCTTTAGTCTTGCAGCAATAGTACCAGAGGCTAATTTATAAACAATATTTAACAAAGTGATTGGTCTCCAATTTTTTAAAAACTGTTTTGGTCTGTTTTCTTTCGGAATACACGTGATAATTCCTTGCTTTTGTGTAATAGACAGTTCTTCTTTTGTAAACGAAAAGTTCAAGGCTCTTACTACAAAATTACCCAGTTTCCCCCAAAAAACTTTGAAAAAATTAGAAGTAAATCCATCAGAACCGGGACTTTTGTCATTTTTCATATTTTTTAATGTGTTAGAAACCTCTGGAAATAATAGAAGACCTTCCAAAGATAAAGATTGTTCAGGACTTAACGTATTAGTATTAGCATTCTCTAAAAAGCTTTCAATGTCAATATCTTATATGTAAAGATATATATATATTATATGTCAATAAGTTCTTATTAAATAATTCTGCTTCTTTTAGAATTTTTGATTGTTCATATATAATATATTGCCATCAGGTGTTTCTAAGAATGGTATTGTTTTGTCGGTATAATTGTACTTTTCTAAATTGCAAAAAAAATGTTGGTTTTTCTCCATTTTCTATCCAATCAGCTCTGGAACGAATTACATTTCCTTTAATTTTTTCTTCTCTTATGAATTGTAGTTCATTTTGGAGATTTATTAATAACATTTCATTATCCTGATTCAAATTATTCTCGATAGCTTCAATTTGTTTAATTAACTCCTGTTCTCTATTAATTTGGCATTGCTTTTTATGAGATGAATATGAAATTGTAGAGCCTCTGATTTCCATCAAAAGTGTTTCCTAGAAAAGCTGATTGTTAATTTGAAATTCTATATTAGAATTACAGACTGATGAAATATTTTCGAAATTATACACTGGTAAAGCATATTGTATTTTAATTTGTTCTATTTTATCATTTATGTAAGTAAGATAGTCTTTGTCTAAAAGAAGAGAGTTGTTAAATTTCCAAAGCCCTTTACCATGTGGAATATTTTCAAAGTCCAAAGCTAAATTGATAACTGAATGGTCAGAACAATAACTAATTCCAATTTTACAATCTCTGATATGGGTTAAGAAATCACGTGTAACCAAAAAAAAAATCAAGCCTTGCCTGTTGCAAAGGATTCGCTCTACGCCAGGAGAATTGCTTGCGTTCCCCATGTATTTCATGTAATTTTTTATCAGTGATAAAGTTTATTAAAGTGTTTCTTGCTTTGACATTATTATTATTTGATTTGTAATTACAATAATCAAGATTTGTATTTAACACTAAATTAAAATCACCGCACCATATAAATGATTCGTTCCCAATATTTTCAATATGAGAAAATATGTTTTGATAGAAAGCGGGGCTATCATTATTTGGTCCATACACATTAATAAGAGTAAACTGTTTCCCATGTAAATAAAGGTTTAAGATAATATAGTTACCATTCTTATCTGAAAAAAAATGGTTGACCTTCACATCTAATCCTTTTGAAAATAGAATCCCATCCCCTCGTGAGTTAGATTTCGAAAAACTGAAAAAGGCTTCTGCATTCCACATTGAATATAAATGTTTCTCCATGTCTGATGTGAAGTGCAAATCTTGTAAACAAAATATATGTGCATTCGTTTCTTTCAAAAAATTAAAAACATCGGATCTTTTCTGGTGGTCATGTAAGCCTCTGAACTTATATGAGATAATATTTAAATTATTCATAATTGTTAATACTACACAATAAAACCACTAGTACAAGAAAACTATGAACACCAACGATGTAGCAATAAACATGTGCTAAAGTTCGTAAAACCTTCATATGCTTAACACACAGCATGGCAAACATACATAAATAAACAGAACAAAATATAAAAAATGGCAAAAAAAAGTGTGGTATATAACATTTATAGTGTAGAAACAGTGCAAGATAAATTGCCCTTAATATAAGACATTAATATTTGGTATCGTCGGCTTTCAAAATTTATTTTAGAAATTTGTGTATATTCATTATAATTTTGAAACGTTTATATGTGTATTCTTTAGTTAAGTTTAAGTAATATATTTTGCTTAAGCATTATTAATAAGTATATACAATTTTACACCATTTTCATAACAGAAAAACTAATAGCAATTCAATAAGTTTGAGTAATCTAGTATACTTAAGCATTATTACCTAATTTGTATATACAATTTTACATAACAGAGAAATAAAAGCAGTACAATTACATTTTATTGTAAGCATTATTGCTTTAAATGTATGCTCATCTTTTGATTACTTTCATTTCAGAGAAACAACATGAAAGCAGTACATTTATGTACAAAAGCATTAACGTTTTGTATACAACAGGATTTAAACAATACAATAATAACATTTACATCTATTGATGTGTCGACTTCTGTTTGACAAGTATATATACATCATACTATCAATGTAAGCTTTAATAATATAAACAATATTAAACGCTTTATTTCATTAAGTGTGGTATTTAAAATAAGTGCTCCGATATGTTTAGCAAAGAGTGAAATATTACTGTAATTGTTTTGCTAAATAAATCAATTTACTCAACAATGGAAAACACATTTTAGAAACTTTTTAAAATGGCCTCTGTAATTAATTTTGACTTTTGGGTAAACACCAGGAATACAATGCGGCATAGATGAAAAATATCGCGATGCTATGCAAAAGAACAACTGTTACATCAACAAAGAGAAGCATGTAGTATCTCACCACTAAGCTATAACAAACAGCAAGACATGTATACAAGAAGTTAAGAACTGCAATATGTTGAGACAGTCTATACATATGTGTGATTTAATTTTATGAACAGTCTTTACTATCTAAGTGAGCATAAATTGTATGGCATGAAATAAGGACAATAAGTATATGTCACACATAGCACACTACTGATTTTTTATAATTTAAGATACATATTCCTTAAGCGAGCCTCTCATCTAAAACCGATAAGTATAGTTAGTAAACATTTTGCCTATACACATGGTTTATATCAAGCAACAAACTCGCACATATTTCATATATAGTAACATTAACAACATTACTCCGACAAAGTTTACCAAGGTGCGAACTAAACAATCATAACAGCATCCTTAATGTAAACTGGCAAAAACAAACATTAATAGTTGCACATGCACATATTTTCAATCCCCCGCAAACAACTTTTACCGTTATTGTAAATTGTGGTCATTGAGGTGTTACCTTTTCGTGGGTCGTCCACCCACTGATATACACTGATTTCTCAGATGCATGCGTATAACTAATTGGCAATATAATTTTTAGCAAGTCAATATTTATTTACTTTATTGTATTTATTATATTTATTATAAATACTTATATACATATATATACACACACATATATACATACGTATACATATATACTTGTACTTGTAATTATTTTTAAAATAATTATAAATTTTAAAGTTATAATGCTTTGGTACCTTTTAACTATTAGAGTAGGTTCAGTCAACCAATTTTTAAAATGACCTAACTTTGATGTTACTACCCCGTGTACAGTTATTCTCGGGGACCACATAAAATTGTAGGAAGTTAACAGCATATCTGTGCAAGAATCACAATTTCTTTCTTTTATAACATTTGGGATTAACACCTAAAAATCATACAGTACAAAAAAAACGGAAACCTCGTGCAAGAACTACTGCGTGCCGTGAATGAATCATGTTTTTTTTTTCAGTTGTCATGTTTGATATTGCACAAACAAAATGTATAGAAAAGTGTAAGATATAGATACCGGGTAAATGATGAAATGCTGATTGGGATCTTTATTTTACGAACGTTTTTCGCATATTTTATGCTATGCGACACACAAGACGCGCTTTTAATAAAATTAGTAATTGTACAGTTAAAAAAAAAACTAACAGTTTACATGCAAATGTGTTGATCCAGCAATATCTTGAAGTTATTTGTGTCTGCCTGATGAAATATTGAAGTTCAGCTAAAAGCTCTCTCATTATTAGGCCCATTGGGGAACTTAAAATTCTATCAGTTTTACTGATGATTGATTTATTGAACATTAAAAAAGGAAAATTTTAAACATGATTAAGATGAAAATGTCTTGGTAAACACCATAGCAATTTTAATATATTATAATCGATCTGTTTTTGGAATCATATTCTTGTACATGTTCTTACAATTTATTTGGATAATTTCAGATCATGAGTTGTTTTGGAGGACGTATGAAAGAATATGACAGAGTGTCATTGGATAGATTTGATAGCAAAAATTTGCAGTCAACAGTTTACTTTTTGTCACATTTACATGAGGGTAAATATATACATTTACAGATGAAAATCTTTTTGTAATCCGTAGTTACACTATTTATATACTAGTCATATATAAATGTATTAAATCTCAAAGTGTGATTAATTTATTTGAAAAGTGTATGAAAAATCAAATGCTGGCAATAAATGGATTTTTGTTTTTTGGTAAAAGTCTTTCATTGTTTAACACATTTTGATTTTCAGATCACACACGTGGATTGGGGGAGCCATATTTTATGCGTCGACTAAAATCTAAGTAAGAGATTGTGGATTTTTTATGTGCCCCCGAGGAAGGGCATATAGTGATCGCACTGTCCCTCTGGCTTTCCGTCACACTTTTGCGTTTATTTTTCGAAAAATGCTCATAACTTCTTTCACACTTTTGCGCTTAAGTTTCGAAAAATGCTCATAACTTCTATGGTGCTTCAGATGTAACCTTCATATTTAGTATGCATGTGTATCTCATGGAGCTGCACATTTTGAGTGGTGAAAGGTCAAGGTCATCCAACAATGTCAAATGTAAAAAAACAAAATCCAAGGGAAGTAACAAGCTTTAATGAGAGATAATTTCTATTTTATATAATTTGGCAGATACAGATCATTTTCACAAGGGAAGTAATATTTTTTAAAGGGATATAATAAAATTGTTTGTTTATTTCAAAGCCGCGCTGTAGGGGGCATTGTGTTTCTGACAAACACATCTCTTGTTTAATGTTATATATAAAAGTACAATTTTATAACCCAAAAACAAGCAAATATTTGGTTTTGATTGGTTACTTAAAATAATTATTTATTGTTTCTTTCTCATCACATAAAATGATAAAAATTAGAAATATGTTTCTTTGGCAGTTGTGGTATTTTGGTTTGTTCATTTCAGGACTGGAGTGTTTTTGTATTGTTCTGAAGTAACAAAAGCCCTCCTGCTAGCAAGTGAAAAGTATCGCCATCTGAAGCATTACATTGTAAGCTCAGCTTGATGTTACACATAACAGATATTGATTGAGCGGCGCTCTTTGAAAATGGGGCTTAATGCATGTCCACGAAGTGTCATCCCAGATAAGCCTCTGCAGTCTATACAAGCTAATCAGGAAAGACACTTAATGTGCTGTAATTGAGTTTTTCACTTATAAGAGAATACCTTTAAACAAAAAACACAATCAAAAGGCAAAGTGATCACTTTTTATATGCATTCATCCCACATTTTCCAGAGCGCTGCTCAATTTTATCATACATAAGGAGTCTGTCATATTAAAAATGTTATGACAAATTCGTATTATTATACAATTTTCCAAAAAAGAATGAATGCTTTACACCAACATTATTTTCATTTAGTATAGTATTAATTTTGGTGGTATCAGCCGCATGCCTTTAATTTGACCTTTGCCTAAATGAGCCGCATGGTGCAAAAATGGCCCTTCGGACAAATCAGAACAGCTCCAGATATGTTTCTGCAATCATATACTCTGATGAGGAGTCATAATGTCTATAGTGAGACCACGGAACCTTGCATGAATTTGTAGCAAACAGAGAAGCTCTTGAATACATCACCAGCGATTTTTTTTGCCCAATTGGGAAAAGTACATGTACCAGCCCAATTGGGAAAATTGTGAGCGAAAAGCCCTGAAATTGGTAAAATTCGTGTTGTGAAGTCTTCATTTTGGGAAATTGGTGTATTTGATTTTTTGCTCCCAAATACATTTATATTGATAACTTAATGTTGTCAAGTTGTCAATTTTATATTTACCTTATTTCAAGCGATAGAGCTGCATAGGGAAACTAACTAAATGTTGCATTTTATTAAAAAACAAATTATATATTTTTTTGAAACCTCAAATTGGGATTTTTTTGGACAGCAATTGGGAAATTTGTAGTATTTTAGCTCACCTGAGCACAGTGTGCTCATGGTGAGCTTTTGTGATCGCTTTTTGTCCATCTTCTGTCGTGCGTCGTGCGGCGTCAACATTTGCCTTGTTAACTCTCTAGAGGCCACATTTATTGTCCAATCTTCATGAAATTTGGTCAGAAGATTGATCTCAATGATATCTTGGATGAGTTCGAAAATAGTAACGTTTGCTTGAAAACATGGCTGCCAAGGGGCGGGGCATTTTTCCTTATATGGCTATATATGGCTATAGTAAAATCTTGTTAACACTCTAGAGGCCACATTTTTTGTCCAATCTTCATGAAACCTATTCAGAACATGTGTCCCAATAATATCTTGGACGAGTTCGAAAATGATACCGGTTTGTTGAAAATCATGGCCGCCAGGGGGCGGGGCATTTTTCCTTATATGGCTATAGTAAAACCTTGTTAACACTCTAGAGGCCACATTTATTTTCCGATCTTCATGAAACTTGCTCAGAAGATTTGTCTCAATGATATCTTGGATGAGTTAAAAAACGGTAACCTTTGCTTGAAAAACATGGCTGCCATGGGGCTGGGCATTTGTCCTTATATGGCTATATATAGCTGTAGTAACATCTTGTTTAACACTCTAGATGCCACATTTATTGTCCAATCTTCGTGAAACTTCGTCAGAAGATTCATCCCAATAATATCTTGGACGAGATCCAAAATGATGCCAGTTGAATGAAAAACATGGCCGCCGGGGGTCTGGGCATTTTTCCTTATATGGCTATTTAGTAAAACCTTGTTAACACTCTAGAGACCACATTTATTTGCCGATCTTCATGAAACTTGGTCAGGAGATTTGTCCCAATAATATCTTGTAATCTCAGGTGAGCGACTTTGGGCCTTTCAGGCCCTCTTGTTCATTAGTGCGTTTTCCTCTACTTTATAAAGAAGGAAAAAAATCGCTGACTACATTATATACTCGCTGGTCTATAGCTATGCTGGCCTCAAAAATGCATAATATTTATTTTAGAACAATTCTTCTCAAATAATACCGCACTAATAAGTATTTTTCCATGTTTCTTTTATATCATTTATCTAATTAGCACCATATATTTTATATTTCTCAAAACATATATCTGCTCCACAATATATTACATACAATTGAACACTGACTTAATTTAACTTAGTTGAAAAATTTAAACATTTCAGAAATGTCTGCCAATCAACACACCAACAACGATAGAAATACCACCACCAGAACCATGTGACCATGTGAGTAAGGTGTTCTGTGCATTATTTGTTTAAACCAACATTGTTTATATTTCAGTTGACCTATTAGTGAATATGCAAATTACACATCAATGTCCATTCTGGAGTTCAGTGAGTCTAAATAAATGTAATGAAAGCCAGGAAAATGTTTTTAGTCTCGATCTACCAATAGCGGAAAAAAGAATGGATTATAAAACATGTTTTTTTTGCAATTGTAATACTTAAGCATATCAAAATTTCTTTATTGTGTTATGTGTTTATAATTTTTAGCTCGGCGTTTTCTGAGAAAACCCGAGGTATTGTTATAGCCAGCTCGTCGTCCGCCGTCCGAAGTCCGCCGTCCCCCGTAGGGTCGTGCTAAAACCTTAACATTGGCTCTAAAATCAAAGTGCTTCCACCTACAACTTTGAAACTTCATATGTAGATGCACCTTGATGAGTTCTACACGCCACACCCATTTTTGGGTCTCTAGGTCAAAGGTCAAGGTCACTGTGACCTCTAATATTAAACTTTAACATTGGCTCTAAAATCAAAGTGCTTCCACCTACAACTTTGAAACTTTATATGTAGATGCACCTTGATGAGTTCTACGCGCCACACCGATTTTGGGTAACTAGGTCAAAGGTCAAGGTCACTGTGACCTCTAATATTAAACTTTAACATTTACCTTAACATTCGCTCTAAAATCAAAGTGCTTCCACCTATAACTTTGAAACTTCATATGTAGATGCACCAAAGTGAGTTTTTGGGACCCATTTTTGGGTCACTTGGTCAAAGATCAAGGTCACAGTGACCTCTTAAAAAAAATTCTGACAAGCCAATATTTATTCAAAACTGCACCCGTAGCCGAGCGTGGCACCCGTTATGCGGTGCTCTTGTTAATGTAAGGTATTGGGCAGCAATAAACCCGTCATTAATATTGGACCCCATATATTTAAGTTTCATGGAGATTTTATTAAAAGTGAATCAGCAAAGACATCTGAAAAATCTTATCGAGTCTTTTAAGCTCAATTTAGCAGAAAGTGCTCATTATGACCTATTGCGGTCACTCTGTCTGGCAGCCGTCGTCTCCTGTTCTTTGTTATCAGTTATCAAATTTTGCACTTAACAACTCTAGAGTCAATATTTTTATACAATCTTAATGAAACTTGTTCAGAATGTTTATCTTGACATTATGTAGGCCTAGTTTGAATCTAGGTCAGATGTGTCTAAAACAAGATCACCAGGTCAAATCTTAGAAAGACTTTGTTACCAAAGCACACATCTATGATTCAATCTTGATGAAGATATAAATAGGTCAGATTGTATATCTGGACAAAATCAAAAATTATAATTTAATCTTGGTAACGTGCATAAAAAAAATAAGGTCACCTTGTCAAATCTTTGAAAAACTTGTTACCACTCTTGAAGCCACATTTTTGACTGAATCTTTAAAAAAAATGGCAGAATGTGTGTCTTGACACTATATAGGTTGAGTTTGCATATGGGTCACATGCATAGAAAAACTAGGTCACCAGGTCAAATCTTAGATGAACCTACATGTAGATACCACTCTTTAGGCCACATTTGTGAGTCAATCTTGATGAAAGTTGGTCAAAATGTTAATCTTTACAATATCTAGACTGAGTTCAAATCTGTTTCACATGCTTTCAACAACTATGTGAAGAGGCCAAATCTTTGAAAATCTTTGTAACCACTAGTTAGGCCATATTGATGACTGAAACTTTATAAAACATGGTCAAAATTTTATCTTGACAACATCAAGGCAATGTTTAAATATGGGTCAGTTGTTATGAAAAATTAGGCCACAAGGTCAAGTGTTTGACAATTGATGTACCTTGAACTCAGGTGACTTCTTAAGGGCCTTCGTTGCCCTCTTGTTTAGATAAACATAGGGAAATTACTACCGGTATAGAGTGCCTGGCTAATTTTGGCTGATTATCGAACTAAGCTTCTATTTCTTGTCAACAAATATTGGCAGAAATATTGGTGAAGGTTCAATAAAAAATATCAATGAAAGTACCAAATTAAAATTGGAAAAGGACATTTTGGTATGTTTTCTTCATAAACAGAAGCCAATAACCCTCAATTGCCTGAAGAAAATAGGCCTCCAGTGTATTCTATTAAACATTTCCAAAAAGTTGAAGATTCGATGATAACTGTAGGAGGTAGAAGCAGAAACATTGTGCCTCGCATTTTTTTAAAAATAAAGGGCAATAACTCTGAAGTGCCTGGTGCAAATCAAATGATTAACGAACTTGGCCTCTATTTTATGTTTACAAACTTCACAGAAAATTGGTTAAGATTCAGTGGAAACTGTTAAACTTAAAGAGCAAAAATGTGAATTCTGCCATCTTTTATCTTATCTGAGCACAATGTGCTCATGGTCGTTGTGTGTCGTCGACATGTATCATTTGATCACTACGGAGGCCAGATGTGTTGTTAAATTTTCATTATACTTGGTCAGAACATATGATATCGTCATTTTTATCTTATTTTACCTTGTATCCAATTGTCATGGTATGTAAGGAGCTTTGTTTGGAATTTCTCCATTAGATCTATAAATAATGCATAAGTTACCTATCGTACTTTGAATAGTCAGCCTCTTTTGCTGGAGAGACAACCAGCTACTGGCTTACTGGGTTATACATATATGTTCTATGTGGAAATATTTTCAAATATGAAAGGTTTGACATAATAATGTGCCAGGATATTAAATATTTATGTTTCATGAAACCTTTTATTCCTCATGAAACCACCCTCTCCGAATATTCAAGTTCATTTGGGTCCTAGGTGAGCCCCTTAGGGCCCATGGCCCTTTTGTGATAAATGAAGGGCAATAACTCAAAAAGCCAGGTGCAAATAGGCTGGTTATTTAACTTGGCCTACATTTTATATCACCAAACACGTCCATAAAGGTTGATGAAGATTTGGTAAAAGCTATAAGACTAAGAGAGCTGAAAGCTGCCTGTCCATCCATATGCCAAGGCAGATTTCCATAATGCATCCTGTCAATAGCAGGCCTGAAAAATCCAGTTTCATGTTTATTGAATTATTGAAAAAGTATATTTAACCGAATGTTAATTATAATTATTTATTGTCAATATTCCAGAATGAACTCGTCACAGTCACCCTGCTGCCTTCCTTTCATTGCCCAGGAAGTGTCATGTCATGATGTGAGTGCCTAATTGGGGATGTTTGTTTTGGAATTTGTTGGTTTGCAATAATTATATTAAATTATTGTTAACCAGGTTTTTTGAAGAAAAAAATGTCGGCGGGCGGGGCTGGCGGGCAGGCAGGCGGGCGGAACAAGCTTGTCCGGGCCATAACTTTGTCGTTCATTGTCAGATTTTAAAATAATTTGGCACATTTGTTCACCATCATTAGACGGTGTGGCACGCGAAAGAATTACGTATATATCTCCAAGGTCAAGGTCACAATTTGAGTTTGAAGGTCAAAAATGGACATAAATGAGCTTGTCCGGGCCATAACTTTGCCGCTCATTGTCAGATTTTAAAATCATTTGGCACATTTGTTCACCATCATTAGACGGTGTGTTGCGCGAAAGAATGACGCCTATATATCCAAGGTCAAGGTCAAAATTTGAGTTTGAAGATCAAAAATGGCCATAAATGGACTTTTTCAACTGAAAACCTGGTTTTGTGACAATTTTGTCCCTTGTTTTCTAATTGTTTCTGTTGCACAAATTTTACAAAGATATTGTGTTTTTTGTTGTTGTTTTTTTTCCAATAATTATATAAAGTCATTGTTTATATGTAAAATGATTTTGAATTATGTTTATGCCCCCGGTAGGGTGGCATATAGCAGTTGAACTGTCCGTCAGTGTGTCAGTATGTCAGTATGTAGGTTACAATATACTAAATAATCGAGTCATGAAGGGCTGTACTCTCTTTAAAAACATATTTTCCTCGAAGGCATGTTTTACACTTTAGGCTGTTGTTCTGGTTTTATCGTCTGGAGATATTGCTAGGGTAAGCATAGGTGTTCACTACTAAATCTCTGAAATAGGATAAAGTTAGAGATTAAAGTAAAAGTTGGCACTGAAAAAGGTTACAATCCACTAGAAAACGGCAGAAAAAAGAAGGTGCAAAAACAGTCGATTTTGATTTGAGTCGAATTCTTTTTTGGTTTGAACATGACATATCTTTTTTATTGCTTAAATCGATTCAGCTAAGAATGCCCGTTAAGAAAAGGTATGGTTATGGGGGTCTCTATGTGCAAAATGTTGTATTTATTTTCGGTCAAAGTTGTCGCTTTTACATTGAAACATATAAGGAAACTATTTAGTATATTTTGACCTAAACGCAAAACAGGCCCCGTCACAAAGGATCAGTATTTTCATAAAATCACCATTTTCTGTGCGGGGTTTCGTGCGTTGTTGTAAGTTTCACGGAATAAGTGCGTTTTGTGGCGTGAATTTAACGAGAATTTCGAATTTTAAAGAAAAATCAGCTTTTTCAGTGGAAAATACAAAAAAAGTACAGAAACTCGTCTTGAGTATCTCAAACCGCATCAATTGGTGCTGAAAGAGGCCATAAACACGTTTAAATAATAGTTTATTTCTTCGTCGACATAGCATGTACACATATTTCAGTATTTTGACTGATTTGTATTATTTAGGTGTGTGTTTTTGCTCTTGAACGCCCTTTATAAATCAAAGCACCGACAGCACAAGCCAGATGGCTTATAAGGCGTTATTATAAAATGCATTTTCAAGCATTTCTTGTTGAAAGATCGATCTGAAATTTGGCATGCACATTGAAAATAGGTAAATTATTATTCAGAAGTGCATATTTTACGCGATTTTAACAGTTCAGGGTGTCTAATAGGTTACAATATACTAAATAATCGAGTCATGAAGGGCTGTACTCTCTAAAAAAAACATCATATTTTCCTCGAAGGCATGTTTTACACTTTAGGCTGTTGTTCTGGTTTTATCGTCTGGAGATATTGCTAGGGTAAGCATAGGTGTTCACTACTAAATCCCTGAAATAGGATAAAGTTAGAGATTAAAGTAAAAATTGGCACTGAAAAAGGTTACAATCCACTAGAAAACGGCAGAAAAAAAGAAGGTGCAAAAACAGTCGATTTTGATTTGAGTCGAATTCTTTTTTGGTTTGAACATGACATATCTTTTTTATTGCTTAAATCGATTCAGCTAAGAATGCCCGTTAAGAAAAGGTATGGTTATGGGGGTCTCTATGTGCAAAATGTTGTATTTATTTTCGGTCAAAGTTGTCGCTTTTACATTGAAACATATAAGGAAACTATTTAGTATATTTTGACCTAAACGCAAAACAGGCCCCGTCACAAAGGATCAGTATTTTCATAAAATCACCATTTTCTGTGCGGGGTTTCGTGCGTTGTTGTAAGTTTCACGGAATAAGTGCGTTTTGTGGCGTGAATTTAACGAGAATTTCGAATTTTAAAGAAAAAACAGCTTTTTCAGTGGAAAAACCAAAAAAAAAGTACAGAAACTCGTCTTGAGTATATCAAACCGCATCAATTGGTGCTGAAAGAGGCCATAAACACGTTTAAATAAAAGTTTATTTCTTCGTCGACATAGCATGTACACATATTTCAGTATTTTTACTGATTTGTATTATTTAGTTGTGTGTTTTTGCTATTGTACGCCCTTTATAAATCAAAGCACCGACAGCACAAGAAACATATAAGGAAACTATTTAGTATATTTTGACCTATGTAAGTGTGTCAGTGTGTCTGTCCATCCGTCCGAAAAAAACTTTAACGTTGGCCATAACTTTTGCATTATTGAAGATAGAAACTTGATATTTGGCATGCATGTGAATCTCACGGAGCTGCAGATTTTGAGTAGTGAAAGGTGAAGGTGAAGGTCATCCTTCAAGGTAAAATGTGTAATATATGGCGTCTGTCCATCCGTTCAAAAACTTTAACATTGGGCATAACTTTTTCACTATTGAAGAAAGCAACTTGATATTTGGCATGCATGTGTATCTCATGGAGCTGAACATTTTGAGTGGTGAAAGGTGAAGGTCAAGGTCATCCTTTAAGGTCAAATGTCAAATATATGGCGTCTGTCCGTCCGAAAACTTTAACATTGGCCATAACTTTTTCAGTATTGAAGATAGCAACTTTATATTTGGCATGCATGTGCATCTCACGGAGCTGCACATTTTCAGTGGTGAAAGGTGAAGGTCAAGGTTATCCTTCAAGGTCAAATGTCAAATAAATGGCGTCTGTCCGTCCGAAAACTTTAACATTGGCCATAACTTTTTCAATATTGAAGATAGCAACTTGATATTTGGCATGCATGTGTATCTCATGAAGCCGCACATTTTGAGTGGTGAACTTCAAGGTCAAGGTCATCCTTCAATGTCAAAGGTAAAAACAAAAAAACAATAATATTTTTTTTTCAAAGTGGCATTCTCATGAAGCTACACATGGTGGGTGGTGGAAGTTCAAGGTCAAGGTCATCCTTGAAGGTCAAGGTCATCCTTCAAGGTCAAAGGTAAAACAAATAAATCAAAGCGGCGTTCCCATGAAGCTTCACATTGTGAGTGGTGGAAGTTCAAGGTCAAGGTCATCCTTGAAGGTCAAGTTCATCCTTCAAATCAAAGGTCAAAAAAATAATTCAAAGCGGCGTTTTCAGGAAGCTGCACATTGTGAGTGGTGGAAGTTCAAGGTCAAGGTCATCCTTCAAGGTCCTCATTTCATAGGTCAAAGCACCACTTCGGGGGCATTGTCATCTTACAGTGACATTTCTTGTTTGTAATGAAGAGTTTTTTGTCTGCTAATGGCTTTTATTAATTTTCACCAAAAAAGTAGTGGTTTACACTGTTAGAAAAAATAGTAAGGCATCTTAGTGGACTTTTATAAGAATTTATTCAATGTAGTAATAAAGAACTATTCTGCTAGAATGAGGTTGACACTGGTAATATAACATGAACATCACCATGCTTTGTCGTCTTGTACAGGTTTCTGTTGGAAGGCAAGGAAGGTACTGTGCTGTATACGGGAGATTTTCGCTGGGAGCATTTTGACATTGAACAAATGTTTCATCTGCGTTCTGGAGAAGGGTGGGTAGACTATTATGACTCATTGTTTATATTGGTATTTACTGGTATATTTGGAGTTTTTGTTTCATTAACAATTTGTGCCTTTTCTGAAGGAGCAAATATAACCCCTCTTTGTGACTGTTATTGAACATAATTGTTGAAGATTATGCAGATTAAGCCCTTTTTTGCCCTTTCTCTCATAAGAAGCAAATTGAAAATGGCTATGTGCAAACAGCATAAAACCAGAAAAGACTGCGATTAACTTGCAGTCTGTTCAGGTTTTATGCTGTTTGCTGCTCATCAGTATCTAAGGGTTGGTAATGAAACCTTTAAAACTCGAACCTAGTAAGAAAGGCCTTTAATTAAATGTAACTTTGTAAGGGACTACAAATGCGCTAAAATACATATCTAAGTAATTAGTGGTTAAACATTTTAAATATCTATGTTAAAAACTGTCAAGCTTATATTTTCCATGTTACATTGTGAGGTAGTTTCAAGAAACATTTATGACTGAAATCATAGTTGCAAAGCAGTGGAAAGGCCATCGTGTTTAATTATGGTGGGACGTTTAAGGTTTAAATTTTTAAAAAATGGATTGAATTTGCTGACATGCCTTGTAACATCTATTACAACTTCTCTTGTAGAGTCAAGAAAATCAAAAGCCTATACGTTGATACGACCTTTCTATCCCCGACCTCACTGCGCATTCCCAGTCGGGAACAGTGTATTAATGCAGTGACCGAGGCGGTGCGAGAGTGGACCTCCAAGAGTCCCAGCCATGTGGTGTACATAATCCTGCGCGCACAGTCCGGACATGAGCCCCTGCTCACAAATGTGGCTTCCAGGCTGAATATGAATGTACGGAGATATGTGGGGCCACATTCGGAAAAACTGGGCTTAATGCATGTGCATAAAGTGCAGTCAGCGTATGCTAATCAGGGACGATACTTTTCTCTTTTGTAGTATTTTTCGTTTGAAGGAAGCCTCTTATCAGCAAAATCGAGTGTACGTGGAAAGTGTTGTCCCTGATTGGCTTATCTGTTACAACACATAACATAAACGCCTAAAGCCCAGATTCCCAAAACAAGGTTAAGTGTTTTTTTTAGCTTGGCTGTTTTAGGAGAAAACCGGAGGTATTGTCATAGCCAGCTCATTGTGTCGTGTCCCAAACCTTAACGTTTTATTAACCTATTGAACATTGGCTCTCAAATCAAAGTGCTTCCACCTACAACTTTAAAACTTCATATGTAGATGCACCTTGATGAGTTCTACACATAACACCCATTTTTGGGTCACTAGGTCAAAGGTCAAGGTCACTGTGACCTCTAATATAATACTTAATAAACATAGGCTTTACAATCAAAGTGCTTGCATCTACAACTTTGAAACTTCATATGTAGATGCACCTTGATGAGTTCTACACACCACACCCATTTTTGGGTCACTAGGTCAAAGGTGAAGGTCACTGTTACCTCTAATATAAAATTTTAACATAAACCTTAACATTAACTCTGATAATCAAAGTGCTTCCATCTACAACTTCATACGTAGATGCACCTTAATGAGTTCTACATTCAACACCCATTTTTGGGTCATTAGGTCAAAGGTCAAAGTCACTGTGACCTCTAATATAAAACTTTAACGTAGGCTCTAAAATAAAAGTGCTTACTTCTGCAACTTTGAAACTTAATATGTAGATGCACCTTGATGAGTTCTTCACGCCACACCAATTTTGGTCACTAGGTCAAATGTCAAGGTCACTGTGACCTCTAATATAAAACTTTAACATAAACCTTAAGATTGGCTTTGAAATCTAAGTGCTTCCACCTACAACTTTGAAACTTCATATGTAGATGCACCTTGATGAGTTTCTACACGCAACACCCATTTTTAGCTCGGCTGTTTTCGGAGAAAACCCGAGGTATTGTCATAGCCAGCTCGTCATCCGCTGTCCTTCGTCCGACGTCGGCCGTCCACCGTAGGCGTTATGCTAAAACCTTAACATTGGCTCTAAAATCAAAGTGCTGCCACCTACAACTTTGAAACTAAATTTGTAGATGCAACTTGATGAGTTCTACACGCCACACCCATTTTTGGGTCACTAGGTCAAAGGTCAAGGTCACTGTGACCTCTTATATAAAACTTTAACATAGGCTCTAAAATCAAAGTGCTTCCACCTACAACTTTGAAACTTCATATGTATATGCATCTTGATGATTTCTTCACACCACACACATTTATGGGTCACTAGGTCAAAGGTCATGGTCACTGTGACATCTCAAATAAAACTTAAACATAAACCTCTACATTCACTCTAAAATCAAAGTTCTTCCACCTACAACTTTGAAACTTCATATGTAGATGCACTTTGATGAGTTCTACACGCCACACCCATTTTGGGTAACTAGGTCAAAGGTCAAGGTCACTTTGACCTTTAAAAAAATAAGATTAATAATTTCTGGCAAGCTTTAGCAGCCGAGCGTGGCACCCATTAAGCGATTCTCTTGTTGGGTCACTAGGTCAAAGGTCAAGGTCACTGTGACCTCTTATATATAATTTAAACAAAGGCTCTAAAATCAAAGTGCTTTTAAAGACAACTTTGAAATTTTATATGTAGATGCACTTTGATGAGTTCTACGCGCCACATCCATCCCATGTTTGGGTCACTAGGTCAAAGGTCAAGGTCACTGTTACCTCTAGTATAAAACTTTAACATAGGCTCTAAAATCAATGTGCTTCCACCTAAAACTTTGAAACTTCATATGTAGATGCACCTTGATGAGTTCTACACGACACATCCATCCCATGTTTGGGTCACTAGGTCAAAGGTGAAGGTCACTGTAATCTAAAAAAGATATTCAGACAAACTTTCATTTATTCAAAACTGCATCCGCACCGAGCGTTGGCACCGGTTATGCGGTGCTCTTGTCTTTTATCTGCAGTTGAATTGTTTATTCAAAATAAGTCAGGTGAAAGAATTTTATATCAGGAGGGTTATCAATTAGCATGAGTCCTAAAGTAATTGGCCCCTTAAACTTGAGCTGGGCTGTTAGATATTTTGTCTTAATGAAAACTTCTAAAAGAACAAGATAGGGCTTGTCAGTTATGATATATACCTGTTTTATAAACAAATAAAAATATAAAATAATATTAAAATATTTACATGATGAATTCATAGTTAATAGGTTATATCATATGATGTTTTTCCCCCTTGTGTACAGGTGCATGTGAGGCAGCAGAAGTTTGACGTGTATAACAACATTCAGGAGATGGACGGGCATTTCACAGCTGACGGACGCAGCACACAGTTACATGCCTGTGACAAATATGTAAGTTTCCCCTTAATGTAGAGTCTGACACACAAAAATACTGAATCATGAAATGGCTTACTTGATCGCCCCCGATCCCCCCCTTCCACCCTGACTCCCGCCATGTAAGAAATCTTGCAAATAGTATAATAAAAAGATCGCCAAGGTGGGATGGATATGGTGTCAGCCTGGCGATTGGGCTGGTCACAGGTTCGATCCCCACTGTGGGAGTATTCTTTAGACCTCCGCCAAAGACACCAAGTACTGGTTCTAGGCCCAGGAAATGCATTTGAGAGCTTTCTAATAAGCATGAGGCTTTCGATGTAATCAAGCTAAAATAATTAGGTTTAATCTAAATAGTATGATGGAAGCTTGAAAAAAAAGGTATACTGAAATGTTTAGTCTATTTATTTTAGCTTGATTGCATCAAAAGTCTTAGGCTTAGTTAGATACTTGAATCAGTTTACTGGGTCCATTCATTACTTAATATATATTGTGTGTTGAAAATCTTGAGAGTATTCACAGATTAAGGATCAAAGTTAGGAACTCATGATGGCTAGGTGGACACCATATACACAATGCCATGGTGACATCAGTTATTGCCCTTTGTTTAGTAATATGGGATTGTCTAATGAATGTAACTTTTCTCTGTCAGAGTACATGAACTAATAATCAAAATTGGATGACCTTAAATGCAGTTTCCCAACAGGGTTGGCATATGTATATTGTCATATCCTTCAGCGCCATTGCATTTTCAGGGAGTTATGCCACTTGAATAATAAATTGCTTCGATCCAATTTTCCCATACATGGACAAGCGGCATCATTAGGGAGCATGCATCAGTCTCACCGATATTTTTAGATTTGTAGAGTTTTAGTTTTGTTGTTGTCAACCATACATGTATTTGGTAGAGCCCATGTCAACCTTATTTGTTATAGCCCATGGCAAGCTTTTGATTTCATTGAAAACATATCTGCCTTCCACCATCTATTCAAAGTTCATAGGTGGGTGAACATATCAACTTTCCTCTATTTATTGACAGTGCTCAGTGGGTAAATATATAAACATTCTTTATCAATTGATATTGCATAGTGGGTGATCATATTGAACTTTCCAAAATCTATTCACAGTGCACAGTGGGCGAGGATGAGGACTGTTTAGAATTCTGTGAACTCCAGCACGACGCAGACAAGGTTCTGAGGATTCTTCCCACGACAATGTACTTTACGCTGTTCAAGAATGTCCCTCTTGACAGGATCATGAAGAAGATAGAAGACAACTTCTATCGCGCCTGCTACTCGTTCCACTCCTCGTCTGAAGAGGTGGCAAAGTTACTAGCATATCTGAAGCCGGATGCTGCCTATGCTAATGTCAAAGCCATAAACGATGTGAATTTGGAAAAGGTCATTATTGACAGCAATTGTTTTTTCTTTTGTATTGAGTGTCCGTAGAAGGCACTTTCCCAATCAAGGAAAAAAACACATACAAAAATCACAATTTCCGTCTAAACAATGCCCAAAATAAAGGAAAGTTTAGTCAATTTCTTTTCAAAATCTGCAGGTGAACAATTAAAATGAGCACTGAAACTGAAAATTTCATTAAAAGGCATGTAAAAGAATACTAAGATGGGTCTGTTAAATTAAGTACCAAGCAATTAAAAAAGGCCATAATTCCCAATCTGAAGATTTCAGGGTGCGAATTTTAGGGGTTTTCACGCTAATTTTTCCTAAAAGGTCTGGAACTGGTAATTGGGCAAAAAAATGGTTGATTGAGATCATTGGATATTTTACTATCACTTCTTCTTGATTTTGTCTTCACTCTCAACTTCATGTCTAAAATTACAATTATTCATTTAACAAAAAAGAATATGCAAAATACTGTTTTAAAATCACTGAATACAATAGTTATAAGATTATCTCTTAAGAATTCTGAATGTTTTTTTTTTCCTTAACATGTTCACACATTAAATGATAAACAGTTTATATTAGTTTTTCCTGAAAATAACATTTGTTTACATTCTCAAGACCATTTTTACTATGCCCTTATGCGACAGTACTAATAGTTACCTTCTCAATCTTTTAGACTCAAGCAAGGCTGAGTGCATTACTGGAGTTCTGCAAACAATCTAAAGGCAGCGATGTTGGATGGCTGAACGATTATAGCTGGGAACCAGGAGGTGGGGACAGTGAGGACAAGGAAGTGGGAAGGATGCTCAGAACACAAGCAACTCAGAAGAGAAAACCTAGAGGTGTAACTTTGAGCAGTGGTGACAGTTCACAGACTAGGTCAGTTATGGTGCATTAGACAGGTTGAGTCTTCAACTTGATTGATGTTAGCATGTGAAGCAGCATCAATAGTTTCTAGCCTAACTGAAAAATTGTTCAAAATGATTATTAATGTTCTTTACATTTTAAGTACTTGTATTCAGATTGTGCTTATTATCTGTTGAGACAGATCTTTTTTTCATGAAATTATGTTTTGCTGTAGGTTTTTTTTTTTTCCTTACATTTTTAACCAGGGCTTTTTTCAGATCTTTGGGTAGCAAGCTCATGGCTTTGAAATGGGGAATTTTATCGGCATCTTCAAGTAATTGGGAAAATAAATTGGGATTTAAAACTGCATGAATGAGTTCAGCATCTTTAATCACAAACACCACAAACACAATCATGACAACATAATAAGCTCACACACAGTCTTCAGTCACATCAGGAACCATTTTATTAGGATGCGCTTCATCTTCTGAAGAACTACTGCTATCACGATGTTGAAAATCAGTCCACACTTTGCTTTCGGAAATCAACAATGACGATGAAGATGCAAAAGAGTCACTTGTTATTAAATTACTATCATTAACAATAGAAGGGGTTTCAATTGCGCGACATCTTTGTTTTCCATTCAGCTGAATCACAAAATGCTTGAATTTTATCGCAAATATAATAAGCGCCTGAACAACACGGAGAATATCGTGCAAACAAATAATGCGGACGTAATACAAAAAAAGAGGTATAGTCTAAAACCCGTACGAGATTGGATCAGACTACGCTCTGTTAAAAAGCAGAACACCCGATGTCATTAGTTTTTTTTCCCCAAATGGGAAATTTTTAGCAAATTTTGATAGAAAAGTATACTTTTGAGAATTTGAATATAGCCAAATTGTGGCTATAAAATCGGGCCAAAAGCCCTGTTAACATACAATAAAAATCAACTGTTAAGAATTGTTTCAATATCTGTTTACTTTACATACAAA
The DNA here is from genome assembly GCA_007657795.1 of Dreissena rostriformis. NCBI lineage: Eukaryota > Metazoa > Mollusca > Bivalvia > Myida > Dreissenidae > Dreissena > Dreissena rostriformis. Next base: position 23,533 of record VMBQ01003091.1, read on the forward strand.
ATACATAATACATGTACCGGCATTTGAATTAATTTACTTTTTGTGATAACAATGTTCTATTTCGCTGTGGCATAGTGGATATGGTTTCTGCCTAGAAAACTGGCTGTCATGGGTTTGACCCTCACTGTGGGAGCGTTCTTAAGATCTCTTAAAAGACACTAAGTACGCCCAGTACTGGTTCTACCAAGTAAAATGACTTAAGATCATTACAAACAGCCTTCTGATTTGGATGCTTTTAAGCAGAAATAAGTTTAAAACTAAACTGAAACTAAACTTTTTTGGCAGCCATGAAGCACGCAGCTTGAATGGCGGCAGTTTCTTAGCGGCGGTGAGCTCGTATAGTGATGATGGTGATGAAGAGACAGGCAGAATATGGTTCCTTGACGACAATAAGCAGTGTGATAACAGATACCAGGATGAGAGCCAGGTGGAGGGCTGGGTCAGTGACGAGGAGGAGACCTTACTCTTGATGACATTTTGTGTGATCAATACAAAGTTGTAGTGATATAGAATTGGGGTTTTCCTTTGGTCCGTCCGTCTGTCTTTCACAAACTTTTCAGGGCCATATCTCAGAAACTGTATAAGATATCAACATGAAACTTCATGTGTGTATAGATATAAATGAGGAGAAGTGCCATGCACAAGAACCATAACACCTCACTTTATTAAAAAGGAGTTATTACCCTTTGTTGTTTTTGTTTGATGTAACCTTTCAGGCTATACATGGTATCTCATAAGCTATGTAGGGTTTCAAAATGAAAATTCATTGGTGTTTAGAGATCAACAAGAAGTGCTATACAAGAACCATAACTCTACACTTTCCTTAATCAGAGTTATTGCCCTTATTTGTTATTATATGATGATAGTTTTCAGGGCAGTATCTCAGATTCTATAACATTATTTCAACATGCCTCTTAATTAGTGTATTTTAAGGATGGGAATTGTATTCAAAATCTGTATTTTGATTACCGTTTGAAGTATCCGAAGATATATAGGACATCTGTCGGATTTGGTGGAATATCGTATTGAATTTATGAGTGATCGAGACAATGGTATTTTATATTTTTAATGTCATAAATACTGACCTGCTATCCTATAGCTTTCTCCTTTCCAAGAGGAATTAACTCATCTGGAATTGTAACTGGGAATCGGCCACCTTCATACCGTAATACAGGCCAGGTTAAACATAGTGAAATGCAACCTAGGCAAAAACCGGTAAACAACCCTTAATATTCTTTCCGGATCGACCAGGTGTATACGTGTCTTTTACGGCTTTGAATTGAAAATAGTTTTTTTTAATTTATTTCACTTGGTTGATTGGGGTTTTGAATACAAAAAATGTTTTAAATATCTTTTTACTTCTCACTTCTTCATCGGATTAATTTATGTGGATTTAATGGACTTTTGTTTCATTTGTAAAGGTAAGCTATTCTTGCTTTTATCTAACAATGGTTTATTTCTACCATGCTGGGTGTTTTCAGGCGTGAACGAACACGTGCAAAACTGCTCTTCTTATGCATTGCGAGAACGTGCAATGCCTGTTCTCCTAAAGGGTAACGAGATCGTGCAAAGCGTGTTCTTCTGATTCATTGACAGATTGTTTATCATTTGCCATAGTGTGCAATAATGATTTTAAAGTTCTGTATGACAATCTAATTGATGGTCATTTTATTTTTCGTCTGTTTTGAATTAAACTTTTGTTTAATTTATGATCTACGGCAGTGTTATTATAATATTCATTATTGGCAAATAATGATTTTTATGTGCCGTATGATAATCTGGTCTGTGACCAGTTTATTGTTGAATATGTTTGGCTCTTGTTTTTCATATAATCGACTCCATGATGGTCGCAGATACAAGAGTTGATAAATACCCGGTGACTTTGCAGACCATGGATGACAAGTTGCAGCATCAGTCACCAGGTACCGGGCAAGATGGCGGCCGTACTGAGCTTATTAAGTTAAACAGTGGGTTAACATCAGACCATATGGCGTCCTCATACGCCGGTCTTTGCCCGAGGGCATTGGTCACAGACATCGACCAATGTCTGACCATATGGCAACCGCCATATTTTGGTCATCATCCGGTGACAACACTCGTACTGGTATGACCGGTACGTCACCGAGGATGTTGATCACGGACCTTTGGCTCTGCATTGATCGACGTCTGACCGGCATGTCCGGTCTGGTCACCGGTCTGGTCAAGTCACCGGTCCGGTCCAGTCACCGTTCATTACTGGTCCGGTCCAGTCCGGTCCGGTCACCGTTCATCACCGGTCCTGTCACCGGTCAGAAGAAGAAGTCTTCCATCATCATGGGACTATTCTTCTTCAACGAGCTGCCACCATAGATACAACAGGATATACATTGGACACACCTCGCCTTCATTGAGCACAACAGGATAGCCATCGAACACACCTCTACTTCAATGAGCAGTTTCAGCGTTGATACGCTCGTAAGCGATCACGCCAATACTCACGGAGACAATATTGTAAAAGACAATATTTCTAGCGTAGCCAAACAATATTTCAGCATTTCAGGTGTATGGGACGTCGCCACTTCTCACGTAGGCGTTAATGGACCTAATGGTCATATCCACGATCTCCATTTTATTCCTTTACGGAATATCATATCTCCATTCCACATGTGATGGTTTTCTTATGGCATCCACACATGTTGCAGTCACCGAACCGTATTTGTATACACACACTGGTTCGTTTAACTTTCAGGCTTTGGGATCAGTGTTCATTTCTCCACTACGACTACAATGGACACTTTATGTCGATTAATACTGATATTCTACCGTTGTTTTCCGTTTTACATTTTCAGATGACTTCGTGGATGGTCATTCTTCTGCACCAGATATTTCTATTCTGACGCAGTTATATTATACCAGTCCGGTCCGATAACCGGACATCGGTCACCATTCACCGGTCATATCACCGGTCACTGGTCACCGGCCAGAATAAGTAGTCGTTCATCATCATCAGATTATTGGTCCCCTACCGGTTTCACGGAAGGGGACTTATGGTTTTCGCTATGTCTGTCAGTCAGTCTGTCACACTTTTCCGGATCCTGAGATAACTTTAAAAGTTCTTAATATTTTTTCATGAAACTTGAAACATGGATAGATGGCAATATGGACATTATGCACGTCATTTCATTTCGTTCCTACAGCAAAAATTCTGATTGCTATGGCAACAAATATACTTGAAATATTGCTGAAAATGGTGGTTTTCTGGATCCTGCGATAACTTTAAAACTTCTTAATATTTTTTCATGAAACTTGAAACATGGATAGATGGAAACATGGACATTATGCACGTCATTTCATTTCGTTCTTACGTCAAAAATTATGGTCGCTATGGCAACAAATAGACTAGAAATACTGCTTAAAATGGTGGTTTTCTGGATCCTGCGATAACTTTTAAAGTTCTTCATATTTTTTCATGACATTTAAAACATGGATAGATGGCAATTTTGTCATTATGCACGTTATTTCATTTCGTTTCTACATCAAACATTCTGGTTGCTATGGCAACAAATAGACAAGAAATACTGCTGAAAATGGTGGTTTTCTGGATCCTGCGATAACTTTAAAAGTTGTTCATATTTGTTCATGAAACTTGAAACATGGATGAATGATAATATGGACATTATGCACGTCATTTCATTTTGTTCCTATTTCAAAAATTCTGGTTGCTATGGAAACAAAAAAAATAAAAATCTGACAATGGTGGAATTTTTGACCATGGTGGAGCCGGTATGGGACATTTATTGCTTGGCAATAGTCTTGTTTTTCCTCCTTTTCTTCGTTATCATCATCTTCGTCGTGTGCTTTTATGATGTCTCATTGCAATCGGATTGGATTTTTGGCACGCTCTTGTTTTCTGAGCAGTTCTTGACATTGATACTGATCCGGTGACTTCACTGGTCACGGATGACCAGCTGACATTTCAGTCACCGGATACCGGGCACGATGTTGATGGACGGTCACCGGTCCGGTCATCGATGACCAGTCCGGTTCGGTCACCTTCACCGGTCCGGTAAGGTTTAGTCCGGTCACCGGTCAACAGTCAGAAGAAGGCATCGGTCTTCATCATCGGATTACTCTTCTTCCTCCTAATCATCGTCGAATGCATCTTCGTCATCAAGGAGTAGACATCCGACACGCTCATCTTCGTCGAGCGATTCTCATCGCCGCTACGCGCGAAAGCGATCACGTCGTCGTTCACGGAGACGCTATTCCAGAAGATCCCGGTTTCATCGCAGCTGATCTACATCTCGACATCGCAGTAGATCCAGATCGCGACATCGCAAGAAACGAGGACGTCGACAACCCTCACATAGGCATCGTACCTACCATTCGGATAGTCGATCACCGTCTTATTCCTTTATGGAATCACATGTTTCCGCACCACATGTGTCCGTTCCCCTGTTGACATCCACACATCTTGCAGGCTACATTATCAGCACCACGGGTATCTTCGACCGTATCTAGTCGTGTACCCCCTTATGCTACCCAGTCGAATCCTGATGCTCTATGGATACAGAATTCATCTGGTCACTTTGTACCAGTCAATACTGATAAGCATTATCATTTTGCTGACGTTGTAGATGGCAATTCATCTTTACCAGACAATCTGGCACAAGATATTTTCACTCCTGTTCCTGCTGTTTCTCTACACACCGCTGGCGTTGCAGAGAGTGAAGCTGAATCAGATGCGGACATTGATACTGATCAATATTTGGCTTCCAGTAATCAGATTTACGAGCTGATCTTCCATACTCTGGGTGAAGAGTATTGTCCACGACCTGCGGAGATTTCTACTAATTCGACGATCTCGATCACTGAACAACTCGTTTGTACATTTGATCCCAACAGGGTTACTAAGGCAAGTTCCCGCTTGGATACACGCCTTCCGATTGGTGCTACCGATTGGTGCTACTGCCTTATCCGTGTTTCAGTCGTTGGAATCAGTGAATAAAACAATTCCTAAACGAGGAGAAATGTGGAAAGTACCGAAGGATTTTGCAGAGTCTAAACTTCAGGAACGTTCTCGTAACTACAAACCGCCGGTACCTGATCCTACTTCCGATTTGGATTTTTCAAAATTACCGGCGCAGGATCCAGACATCAATAAGATTTTGCTTACGATGCCTAGTTCATCTACTTCGGTTTCTGTCCCTTATTCCATGTTAGAAAATTGGGAAGTTAGAGAGTGGAGATCTTTAGGTCTATCTAACCAGGTAGACTTAATGCTAGCGACCTTGTTGCATTTGGTTTGTGATTGGTCTGACTCTGTTCCGGAAGAACTTCGGGATTTATTGATCCATCTATCACGAACAGCATTATCCCTTTCACATAATGCTGCTTCTTCAATGTCTGAGATGTTAAGGATTCGTAGAGATCTTATCCTTTCATCTTTACCTAAATTTTTTCTCTTAGAACCAGGTATGAACTCGCTCAGAACGGCTCCTCTCACATCAGGTTTCCTTTTTGGTGGAAGGATACAAGAAGCAATCACAGCTGACAAGGATGACCAACTTCATGCTTCTTTAGCTAAAAACAATTCTGGACAACGCCAAGGAGCCTTTAAGCATTCCTCTTCTAGGCCACCAGCAGTTCCAGCACCCAAGAAGGCTAAGAGAAACAATCTTTTCTCTAAAAGGCCTGCTGTTAACCCATGGTCGGGTACTAACAGGCCGTCTTCCTATAACAGACCTTCTTTTTCTAAGAAGTTTTCTGGTAGAGTTTCTGGGAAAAAGGACAAACCTAAGCCGGATCAGAGGAATTTCAAACCTTCTGCTGGCAAGGGCGTACCTCCTCCTTATCAGCCCTAGGGCCCTGCCCTTTCTACCACCACAACCTCCGATGCCGGAAATACCAGTCGGAGCCAGACTTTTCCACTTTTCAAATCGATGGCTTCAAATTACTTCGGACGCATGGGTTCATTCTCTTGTTACAAAAGGCCTGACGTTTCAATTCAAAAAAAGGCCTCCACTTTCTCGCGTCCCTATAGAACTGGTATCTCAGCATTCACATATTCCACAGTCCATTCTTGGGCTCTTGGAAAAACAGGCGGTAGAAAGGGTTCAAGACCCTTATTCTCCAGGATTCTACTGTCGTCTTTTTCTTGTTCAAAAGAAAAATGGTTCCTGGAGATCAGTGATAGATTTAAAAGTGTTCAACATGTACCTTCTCAAACCAACTTTCAAAATGGAGACTCCTTCCTCCATACGGAACTCCATCAAACCCCTGCACTGGGGGGTGTCTTTGGATCTGGAAGATGCGTACTTCCATGTTCCTATGCATCCCAACTTCCGGAAGTACCTTCGATTCGCCTTTCGAGGCCAAGTCTACCAGTTCCGGGCCATGCCATTTGGTATGGCGACCGCCCCACGAGTTTTACCAAACTAATGGCTGCAGTCGTAGCTCACCTCCGAGTTCACGGGGTTCTTTCTTCTTCAGTATTTCGACGACTGGCTCTTACACCAGCTCGATCGTCCATTGCTTCTGACCAACCTAGAATTCTCTTGGAAGGAACTCCTCTCCTTAGGACTCCTTCTAAATGCAGACAAATATGACCTCATTCCTTCTCAGGACTTCACTTTCGTGGGAATGAATTTCTCGACACACATTAATCGGGTCAGAGTGTCACATCAACGTATATCAGACCTTCTGGTGAAGGTCAACTGGGTTTTGTTCCAATCTCATATAACAGCTCAAGAGTTCCTCTCTCTCAACGGTATCCTGAGCTCAGTAGCAGACTTTGTGCAGTTGAAACGTCTATTCCTACGTCCTCTTCAGCACTATCTCTCAGCTTGTTGGAAATGGTCTCCGGGCAATCTATTAAAACAGATTCCAATCCATCCTTCCCTAGTGTCTCATCTTCAGTGGTGGCTAGACGAGGAGACTCTCTTAGCAGGAGTACCACTTCTTCCTCAGCAACTGTCATTATATATAATCACGGATGAGAGCAAAGAAGGGTGGGGTGCTCAACTGGAACCTCTCAGTTTAATAGTTTCAAGGTTGTGGTCTCATCAGGAATCTCACCTTCATATCAACAATCTAGAAATGCGAGCAGTATTTCTAGCTGTATCTCATTTTCAATCACATCTTCGAGATTTTTGTGTGATGGTGTCAACAGACAACACATCGGTGTTGGCTTACATCCAGGAACAGGGGGAACACATTCTCAATCCCTGCATCTGGAAACCAGGAAATTACTTGTTCTTTGCAAAACACTCAACATTTATATTCTGGCCAAATACATACCAGGTCGCCTCAACGCCCTGGCGGATGGGTTGTCTCGCAAACACCAGTTACTTCCATCATATATATATATTGAATGAATATTGAGGGTTGGTTACCGGTTTTTGCCTAGGTTACATTGCACTATGTTTAACCTGGCCTGTATTAAGGTATGGAGGTGGGTGGCCGATTCCCAGCTAAAATTGTCAATTCCCCTTGGAAAGGAGAAAGCTACATGATAGCAGGTAAGTATTTAATAATTAAAAATAATTTTACTTTAAAAAATTGTTTTAACTCATCTTAGTACAATGCGCTCATGGTGAGCTTTTGTGATAGCCTTTTGTCCGTCGTGCGGCGTCAACATTTGCCTTGTTAACACTCTTGAGGCCAAATTTATCGTCCAATCTTCATGAAATTTAATCAGAAGATTGGTCTCAATAATATCTTGGATGAGTTTGAAAATTGTTACTTTTGCTTGAAAAACATGGCTGCCAAGGGGCGGGTTATTTCACCTTATATGGCAAAAGCAAAACCTTGTTAACACTCTAGAGGCCACATTTATTGTCCAATCTTCATGAAACTTGGTAAGAAGATTCATCCCAATAATATGTTGGACGCGTTCGAAAATGATGCCAGTTGGTTGAAAAACATCACTGCCAGGGGGCAGGGCATTTTTTGTGCCCCCGGATCGAATGATCGGGGGTATATTATTTTTGGTCTGTCTGTCTGTCTGTCATTCCGTCATTCTGTCATTCTGTCCCAAAACATTATCCTTACAGTAAAGTTTTGCAATAACTTTTGAAATATTGGACATAGCAACTTGATATTTGGCATGCATGTGTATCTCATGGAGCTGCACATTTTGAGTGGTAAAGGTCAAGATCATCCTTCAAGGTCAAAGGTAAAAAAAAGTGGCGCATTAGAGGGCATTGTGTTTCTGACAAACACATGTCTTGTGCCAGTTTAAAATCGTTGTTTTTATGGGTACAGAAATAATTTAAAACATTATATTGATCCTGCTGTAACTAAAAAGTACTCAAGTAGGGCTAATGAAACTAATTAAGATCCTGTTCAACAACTCGAACAACATAAGCCCTGGGGGACATCTGTTTTGTTCTTGGCTAAGCTTGCGTAAAAATAGTTTTAGTAACTCTTAGTCACTCTTTCTACTTGTGAGTGTAAAGGTATTAGTGATGGTGTACTCTGGTGCCCTATGGATAATATTATGGTACAGTTGTTTTAGTGCATTGTGCATCACAGTAATACGATATGATCCGCTCCCTTGGAAATCATGGCTTCATGCATGTGGGTAAAGTGTCATCCCAGATTAGCCTCTGCAGTCTTTACAGGCAAAACCGGGACGGCACTTTCCACTTGTATGGTATTTTTCGTATAAAGGAAGTATCTTCTAAACAAAAGACCACTTTAGGCGGAAAGTGTCATCTCTGATTAGCATCTTTGGACTGCACATGCTAATCTGGGATGACACTTTACGGACATGCATTAAGCCCTGTTTTCCCAGAGCGAGGCTCATATCAATCTCATTGTAGATCCATGAGATCCTTGCACTACAAAATGCAACCAGCATTAAACCAGAACAGCCTGCAGGTAACTGGCAATCGGTTAAGGTATTATGCTGTTTGCTGCTCATCAGCATCTTAGAGTTGGAAATGAAGCCTTGAAAGCTTGAATCTAGTCAAAAAGGTCTTGATTTTTTTTCAAAGGGACTACAAACATGTCAAAATGTGTAGCTGAGTAATAAAGTTTTAATTAATACACATGAGTTTGAAGTTTTTTTTTACTGACAGGAGCTGTCAGAACAACTGAATGACCTGCAGAGGAAGTCTGACACATTTGAGTTAGAGTTGATGCAGGAGCGGAAGTCTCATGTGAAAACCAGGGATAAACTGGAGACCCTACGCAAGCAGCTGGGCGCGGCACAGGAAGAGGCAAACAACGAGAGACAAGGGATGGAGACCCGCCTAGCTGCCGTCAGGAAGGAGATGGAGGCCAAACTGAGCATGAGGGAAGAGGTAAAGTGAAGATGATCTGCATTCTGGGGAACTGGGCTTAATCCTTGGTCGTTAAGTGTTCTCCAAGATTTTAATGTGAAGTCTGCACATGCTAATTTTGGGTGACACATTCCCCTTTATCTGAATTTGTGCTAAGAAGAGACTTCTTGTGCACGAAAAATACCATTAAAGCAGAAAGTGTCGTCCCTGATTAGCCTGTGAACATACATTCAGCCCATTTTTTTCCAAAAAGAAACTTCAATGATTATGGCGTAGATATGTCATATTTGAGAAAAAGAAAATCTCACTAAGGGCACTGTGACATGATTGTGATCGACAAGATAGCCCGCAAACTTTGCATGGACTTTGCAAATAAGTATTTTCTGTCAAAAGTGAAAAACACAAAACATTTGAGCTTTGTTCTCAGAAAATCGGGCCTAATGCATATGCATAAAGTGCTGTTCCACATTTAACTGTTCAGTTTGTACAAGCTAATCACGGACAACACTTTTTGTCTTAACTGGATTTTTGTTAAGACAACTCTTCCTTTAACCAAAAAATCCATTAAAGTGTAAATGTGTGTTCCGGATAAGACTGGGTACACTGCTCAGTCTAATCTGGGACAACATTTTACACACATGTATTAAGCTCAGTTTTCCCAGAACGTGTCTCATTTTATAAAAGGACTTATGCACTTTATTTGTAATTAAGAAATAAAAATACAGTATTTATGTATTCATTCTTAAGATTATTGGCATATAAATGTTAGTCAGCCTTTATTTATTAGGAAAAACATTATATTTTGATACGCAAAGAGATTGTTTAGAAGTTTATAATCATGATTTTGACCCGTTTTTTAATGAGTGGTAAGCAGGGAAAACTGTACTATTTGCCTTTGAATTGAAAACAGGGCTTAATGCATGTGCATAAAGTATTGTTTCAGATAAGAATGTGAAGTCTGCACTGGCCAAACAGTGGTGAGACTTTCCGCTTTATTTTTGTTGTTTTTTGTTCAAAGCAAAAATGTATTTGAGGCAAAAAGTGGGATCCATGATTAGCCTGTGGGGGCTGTATATGCTAATCTGGGATGACACTACAGACATATTCATTTAGTCAAGTTTTCTCAGAAGGAGGATCATAGTTGTTCAATCTCATCATGCGTTTTTATTCCTGTCTATGTAGGAGATTCAGGGCCTCAAGGACAGGAATGGCAAACTGGAGGCAGAGCGACTGTCCAAGCTTCCACCCGACACTGCAGCAGAGCTGAGAGAAATGCATGATAAACTGGTATTTCACTACAGACCCATCTCAGTGGGGATAATGTTGATAACCTTTCTTCCCAATGTCTAGTTGTTTACAAACTTAAGCATTGGTGAAATCTTACCGTAGTCAATTGTTTAGGAGATTTATTTTATGGTCCTTTGTACATTAATAACTGTTCTTTATCAGCACAAATAATTCATTATAAATCAGCAGATTTACGATTTTGCAGCAAAGTTCTTTCCAATAATTAAAGACAAAATTGTCTCCAATCTGTGGTAAGTTTAACCTATGATACAATTTCTATGCCTACGATAGGGTGGCATATAGCATTTGAACTGTCTGTCTGTCCGTCCGTCAGTCCGTCCGTCTGTTCGTCTGAAAACTTTAACATTTGCCATTTCTTTTGCAATATTGAAGATAGCTTCTTGATATTTGGCATGCATGTGTATCTCATGGAGCTGCACATTTTGAGTGGTAAAAGGTCAAGGTCATCCTTCAAGGTCAAAGGTAAAAAAAACAGATCCAAGGGAAGTAACAAGCTTTAAAAGGAGATAATTTATATTTATCATTTGGCAGGTACAGATCATTTTCACAAGGGAAGTTATATTTTTTAAAGGGATATAATCAGAATCAAAAATAAATAATCAAAACAGCGCAGTAGAGGGCAATGTGTTTCTGACAAACACATCTCTTGGTCTTTATATGGCTGTAGTAATACCTTGTTAACAGAGACCACATTTATTGTCAAATCTTTATGAAATTTGGTCTCAATGATGTCTTGGATGATTTCGAAAATGTTTACATTTGCTTGAAAAACATGGCAGCCAAAGAGTGGGGCATTTTTCCTTTTATGGCTATATATGGCTATAGTAAAACTTTGTTTACACTCTAAAGGCCACATTTATCGTCCAATTTTAATGAAACTTGGTACGAAGATTAATCCCAATAATATCTGGGACTAGTTTGAAAATGATGCCAGTTGGTTGAAAAACATGGCCACCAGGGGGCGGGGCATTTTTCCTTATATGGCTAGAGTAAAACCTTGTTAACACTCTAGAGGCCACATTTATTTTCCAATCATCATGAAACTTAGTCTGAGGATTTGTCCCAATGATATCTTGGACATGTTTGAAAATGGTTCCGGTTGCGTGAAAAAACATGGCCACCAGGGGGCGGGACATTTTCCTTATATGGCTATATATGGCTTTTTAGCTCACCTGTCACGAAATGACATGGTGTGCTTATGTGACCGTGTGATGTCCGGCGTCCGTTGTGCATGTGTGCGTGCGTGCGGCTGTCCGTCCGTCCTTCCATCCGTCCATCCGGCACTTTTGTGTCCGGATCAATATCTTGGAAGTGCTTTGGCGGATTTCATTGAAACTAGGTATGAGTATATATATATGCATAAGAAGATGATGCACGCCAAATGGCATTGTACACCATCTGTTAATAATGGAGTTATGGCCCTTTGTATCTTGAAAAAATGCTTTTTACTATAGGCACTTTTGTGTCCGGAGCCATATCTTGGAAGTGCTTTGGCGGATTTCATTGAAACTTGGTATGAGTATATATATGGATAAGAGGATGATGCACGCCAAATGGCATTGTACACCATCTGTTAAA
>VMBQ01003091.1:41606-116159 GCA_007657795.1 Dreissena rostriformis
AAAAAAAAGAAAAACCTTGTAAACACTGTAGAAGTCACATTTCATGCCCAATCTTCATGTAACTTTGTCATAATGTTTGTCTTAATGATATGTTGGTTGAGTTCAAAAGTGGTTCTGGTCAGTTGAAAAACATGGCGGCCAGTGGGCGGGGCAGTTTTCCTTATTTGGCTCGATCAAGTTCAAAACTGGATCATGCTGGGTCAAAAACTAGGTCACTAGGTCAAAAAAAAGAAAAACCTTGTAAACACTGTAGAAGTCACATTTCATGCCCAATCTTCATGTAACTTTGTCAAAATGTTTGTCTTAATGATATGTTGGTTGAGTTCAAAAGTGGTTCTGGTCTGTTGAAAAACATGGACCAGGTCAAAGCTTGAAAAACCTTGTTTATCTTTAACCACAAAGCAAGCAGCTTTGATATTTGAAATGTGACAAAGATTGTTCAAATCATGCCACTGGGCAAGCTCATTTCACAGGTGAGCGATCTAGGGGCCATCTTGGTCCTTTTGTTTCTTTATATTTTGAGTAAACAATTATAGTAAATAATTTGTGTTGTTTCTGGGAAATTTTCATGAATTGGAAAACCTTGGATTAGACCTTTTTTGGGGGAAAACTGCATTATCTTAAGTTTTGTTTCTCATATGTGTCATATGAGTACACTTCAAATGTTATTTGGGGAAAAGCCCTGAGAATGTATACAGTACATGCACCTTCTGTTCTACATATTATTTTCATGTTGCATGTGTTTGAGCCCTGCCTGGTTTGGTTTTTGCAAGGTCAGTACATGTCACCAGGTGGACAACGCCCGGGCATGATGAACGGTGGCCCCAACGCGCCCATGACCCAACGACCTCAATTTACCGCACAGGGTCCGGGACAATATCAAAACCCGGGAGCTTCGGGCGCACTCATCCGGCCTGGGCAGCCATATCCGGGTATGACTCCTATATCATACGGGCCGAACCCGGCCCAGCCCCACGGGGCTCAGATGGGCCCGTATCCCGGTAGTCCGGGTCCCCATCCGGGCTTGCATCCCGGCATGCATGCGGGTCAGTCCGGTCTTGTATCTGCATTGCAGCCAGGTAATTGTAGCGGGCTAGAGGCTTCTTGCACATGTAGTCTTCCTCTGCTGCAAACTCAACATATTTTTCATGAAATAATACTGCTTGCATAACCCTAGCAGGCATTTTATGAAATAATACTGCTTGCGTAACCCTAGCAGGCATTTTAGGAAATGATACTGCTTTCGTTACCCTAGCAGGCATTTAATGAAATAATAATGATTGCGTTACCCTAGCAGGCATTTTATGAAATAAGAATGATTGCCTTATTCTAACTGGCCAAGATTTTGTGCTCGGAAAATATATAACTCCGATTTAAATCATAAAATGCCTTACCTTTTAAATATTGCTTTGGGGCTTGCTCAGTCCACTTGGGCCACAGTGACTACCAGACAATGTCTGGAGGCTATTAATTGAACCCACCAGACATTGGAGGTGGTCATCTTGGTGTGGACATCATTTTAAAATCCAGAGTACTTTTAAACCAATTCTGTGCTCAGAATTAAATTATCTGCCATTGTGTTTTCCAGGCTTCCATTCCAAATCAAATACATTGACATTTCAAAATAAAAACATTTAATCACATTCTGACTACTCATTGCTGTTTATTATCTGATTAGTGTTTGATATTTTCCATTGATAAATGGTCTCTTTGTACTATCCATCATGAATAATGTTTTTTTTTATGTATAATTTTTTGTTTTCCCCAATTTCAAACTGTATAAATGACTAAATATTTATAACATGGCGAGCATACCCCTGATAAAAAAGTTAACTTTGCGTGGAGGAAAACTATTTTTCCAAACATGTTGCCTGGAAACTAACTCTTGACTAATAGAATTGGTGAAAGAGAACTAACTCATTACTAATACACATTGGTGAAAAGGAACTAACTCCTACCGGTAAATAACATAAGTGAAAGGGACTAGGGAGTTAACACCAGGTAACTTTTAGTATTGCTGAAAGGGAACTAACTCCAGACTAACATTAGCACAAGGGGCAAGGGAGTTGAACTTGGCATGGAAGTTTTAAAAATATGTGTAAGTATAGTCACTTCAAAATTTCGTAGAAATTATAAATGGTTACCATTCCATCAAATTCAGAAAGAATTGCATATTCGCATATAAACAATGCTATATATTTGGTAATAATTGAGGAAATTGAAAAATAAACATAGCAAGAAAACTGAGAAATTAACACAGATAAAGGTAAGTTTAATGTAAGAGAAAAATCTGTCTTATCTAAATGTAAATTGTATAACTGTTTGTTATACATGTGTTATACTGGATGTATACTATGTATGTAATCCAGGACGGATGTAAATCACTTACATGCTGAAATATTCAGGTATTCATCTTTTATGACAGCATTTTCTCTCAAATATTTTAGTCATCCCATGCCCTTACTTATGCTTGTTATATGCATTGCACACTAACTATTACCAATTTTGTTGGGCATTATTTAAATGTGGTGCATTTTTGACTCAATGTTTTCATTTTGCAACTGTACAAGTCTTGTCTAGCACGCTGCACTTCTTATTATTCTGAAGTTTGTTTTTTATTGTTTTAAAGACATTTTACACTTTCATTTGCTGATTTATTGTTTCTTAGTATAATTCACATAAATTACACATGAAATCAGGGGGTATGGAATTTGCATGACAGATATTCTAGTACAACTGGATAATGAATTGGTATTAAATTTATTGCTTATTGAAAAAAAATATTGCCTGGAATAAAAATTTATTTTGATATGTTATTGATGCTTTTAGACAAGTAGAATTTAGCAACATTAAATTAACTTTTGCGTTGACATTTCCTAAATTTCATCAGTATTTTCGATAAAAGTAACTTTTTGTTACCATGGTGATAATGTCTTTGTTTTCAGGTCAACAGCAGATGGCCCCACCCCCTCCCCCACCACGGCCCCCCTCCCCGATGTTCGTTACAGTCCCCCCTCGAACACAGCGGCTCCTACATTCGGAGGCGTATCTAAAGTAAGTCAGAGAAAACTGCTTCAAATTGTTTACTTCTTATTGTTCACAGCAGGTGTGTACCGGTAATATGTAGTCTCTTTCAATGCCAAGACTATAATTGCTAAATGTATAATTTGTTTATGAAAGTATCACTTAATACATTGGCATGCAATTGGCTTTTGAAACAATGTTATTTCTGATATTTTTATCATTATAAATTATTATTATCTTGAAATATGCACTAATTCATTCAAATAATCAGAGGATTGCTTTATCCTCGTTTCACCTGATTTCAACAAACAAACAAAATGTATTGATTGTCAGAATCTCTTTACAAACCATTCTTTACTTTAATGAATCTATAATATGAGCCCTCTTCTGCCTGTGTGTAAAGTGTCCTCCCAGATTAGTCTGTGCAGTTTGGTCAGGCTACTCAGGGACGATACTTTCCGTCTAAGCTGGATTTTCGTTTAGAAGAGACTTCCTTTTAACAAAAAATTCTATTAAAGAGGAAAGTGTCGTCCCTTATTAGCCTATATAGGAATTCAACAGAGAGATAACACTGTTACACTATTAAGGAATTCAACAGAGAGATAACACTGTTACACTATATAAAGGAATTCAACAGAGAGATAACATTGTTACACTATATAAAGGAATTCAACAGAGAGATAACATTGTTACACTATATACAGGAATTCAACAGAGAGATAACATTGTTACACTATATACAGGAATTCAACAGAGAGATAACACTGTTACACTATATACAGGAATTCAATAGAGAGATAACACTGTTACACTTTATAAAGGAATTCAACAGAGAGATAACACTGTTACACTATATAAAGGAATTCAACAGACAGATAACACTGTTACACTTTATAAAGAAATTCAACAGAGAGATAACACTGTTACACTATATACAGGAATTCAACAGAGAGATAACACTGTTGCACTATATAAAGGAATTCAACAGAAAGATAACACTGTTACACTATATACAGGAATTCAACAGAGAGATAACATTGTTACACTATTAAGGAATTCAACAGAGAGATAACATTGTTACACTATATACAGGAATTCAACAAAGAGATAACCCAACACTATTATTTAAACGAATTCATTCCACTCCAGGTACATAGAAGGCCTCAATGCAGAGAGCCAAACTATCACGGAATGGGAGAAGACTTTCACAGCCACCCCCGAGAACACGCCCTGTCCAGACGAGTCTCGTCTACCGGGGCACTGGCTCGCGCAAGGGGCGGGTAACCACGGCAGTGTGACTGACGCTCTGTGGGCGCTGCGGGATCTGATGCTGAAGGATGCGCTGAGTTTGCAACGGACCCTGCCTTTTGAGGCTCTGTGTAAGTTGTACCCTGCCTTTTGAGGCTCTTTGTAAGTTGTACCCTGCCTTTTGAGGCTCTCTGTAAGTTGTACCCTGCCTTTTGAGGCTCTGTGTAAGTTGTGTGTACCAACGGACCCTGCCCTTTGAGGCTCTGTGTAAGTTTTACCTTGCCTTTTGAGGCTCTTTGTAAGTTCTACCCTGCCTTTTGAGGCTCTGTGTAAGTTGTACCCTGCCCTTTGAGGCTCTGCGTAAGTTTTACCTTGCCTTTTGAGGCTCTGTGTAAGTTGTACCCTGCCTTTTGAGGCTCTGCGTAAGTTGTACCCTGCCTTTTGATGCTCTGTGAAAGTTGTACCCTGCCCTTTGAGGCTCTATGTTAAGTTTCTTTAGTTTAAACTTTAAACCTATTTATTTAAGCTGGATTGCATTTAAAGCCTATGGCGTATTGAAATGCTTTTTGAGACCGTTTTCTTGGTAGAACCATTACTTGTTGTCTTTGGGGGATCCGGAGAACGCTCTCACAGTGACAATTGAATGCATGACCACCTGGTCTCTATGCGGACACCATATCCTCTTCGCCATGGCGACCTGAATGTTGTTGTTTGTGTAAGTTGTTTGCACCAACTCGTGCGGGGCTTTCCATAGCTTTTATCACCTGAAAGTTTGAACTTCCTTGTATAAGATTTTGGAAGTTTTTCTCGTGATATTTGGAAGTTTTGGCAGTTGTAACACTCATAAGTCCTGTGTGTTTCAGAATTGTAGTATAAATGTGCTTAAGGTAAGCTCTTCTTTACAGCTGGTTCAAATTCCAATTTGTTTTGTTTACTTGGTATATTTACATAAACCGCTAAATTGTTTCTTCTAACTTAATTTGTTCACCATGATGGCACTTACATACCTACAATTTCGGCACGCCCGTTACTAAAAATGGGAGAAAATTATGTTAAGGTTGCCCTTAATTAATGGTAATACCCTGGTATCTTTAATTGAATCGAGTATTGGTAAACTAGTTTTTGTCATATAAATGTTTGTTTTTTTAAATACATTCATGAGTTTGTACATACAATACTTTGTAACCCCATAATTTTTAATAAAGCCTAAATAATTATCAATGTTTAAAAAATGCCATTAGGAAAATCATGGAAAACATATTGAGGTTCAATTGTAATTCTTAATGTGAAATACATCCAGCATCTTTTAAAAAATGGCAGCCAAAATAACGTACTTTATATTAATAATAAAACACTAGCTCATATCTTCCTAAAAAATTCACCAAAATTATTGACAAAATAGTACGTCTTACTTATGTGAATGTATGTTATTTCAGAGACTGATGGGAGAGGCCAGTATCTTGGGGTGTCTCATTTCAAGAAGATCTGAATCTTGATGGTGCTTCGTTCATCTCGACGGCTTGTTCTCATTAAGGCAATAGACATCTCGTTTTAGTTTAATTGTTGATGGAGTCAGGCGCATTTTGTTAGGAAAGTGCTCTTTTCTAATATTTGTCTGCAGATATTGTCATTGGAACACATTTTTGCATTTTATGAGAACTGGAGAAAATGTGAAAATTCAAAATATGTTTTTGTGATTTGAAATTGAAAGCTGGGAGCTTGGCTCAGATTCTTAAACAAACTTCTGCTAAGTCTACTTTCAGACTCGGACTCAAAATGACAGGCTTAACTTATTGTGAGTTTGCAGTTTTTTTTAAGCTCAAAAGAGACTTGCACATATTCATGACATTGGAACCAGGTTATTTACTTGCCAAGCTTTAAGCTGGTATAAGGTTGTAGCAGTGTTATAGAGAAATTGTGTTGTTTGTAAATGGAAATTTGATTCTAAGCAATATATCTTTTCTTACACATTATTATGTCATAAGTTTTGGCTTTGTTGCTTGATTATACATTGAAAGATGTCAAAAGTAACTTAACTTGGTATGTCAGTTGAATTAAGATGAATGTAAAAGAAAAATTTAGTATTTTGTGTGAACTTTGTTAAAGAATACCGGATATTATATTTCAACAACATAAATAATACTTACCAGTTTGTATGGTTTCTTGAAATAAAACATGTAATTACTGTTGTCAAATTTAAATTGTGCACAAATAATTGAGGATATATAGTTTAAGGAAAGATTTTAAAGAATGTTTATCAATATTGCGCATATTAATATCACTTCTCTTAAATGTTTGTTTAAATAGAATAGACTTATACATTTAATTTGTTTAATGCGTGTTGTGTTGTGAATCACACTTTAGTTCATAGATTGAGCATAGTTCATTTTCTGCACTTTACTGTGTTCATTTGTTTTTATAAAAAAATATGCCAGTGTTTGTTTACAAGATTCATTCATTTATCATTTCTGTTTTATAAAACGGTTATATTCAAAGCACGTAAATGGATGTTGTGTTGTGTTGAGTTTTTGTTCAAAGGAGACAATTTATACCGTAAAAAAGATTTTTTTTTAAATTAGACTAGATATTTTTCTTTGTAAGATATTATTGCTTTAAGAAGTTATGTTTTGTGAAATTTTATTTGAACTTGAAAGGTGAATGGGTAAATTAATGATTGTACCTTTGACAAACAATGTAAACTAGTATTATGTTAAACTATCAAGCTATTAATTTTATGTGAAGCACATAACATAGACTTAAAAGTACTATGTGTTATAATGTATATAAAAACTTGTAATTGCATAATTTACATAAGATTACATCTGGAGAAAAGTAATTACCTTTATGATGAACAATAAAGGCAGTCTGTATTTTGTGGTAAAGAATTTGTTTGTGGAAGCTTTTGAAAGCCAGTGGCTTATCAAAGACACTTTTGTGGGATTTGTCAGCTGTGTAAATACTGTTTATTTCTCTTGTGATGATATCCATTCTGGTGTTATGGAGAGGTTATGAAAACACATACACATAAAACGTACTCATCTCTGTCAAAAGTCATTATTGTACAAAGTAAAAGCATTTAATTTTCTGTTAGTATTAATGTGGAATAGTCTATTATATGTGAACATTGATGTTCATTTTCCCCCTTAATGAATTATATATGTAAACAATATGAAACCATTTAGTGGTATTTTCGTAAACTCATCTTATCAAATCTTCAAAAAGGAAATGTATTCTGTGTTCCATATTTTGCTGGTGTACATTATTGTATAATTTTTAGCTCGGCTGTTTTCAGAGAAAACTCGAGGTATTGTCATAGCCAGCTCGTCGTCAGCTGTCCGCGTCGTCCTTTAACCTTAACATTGGCCATAACATTTGCAATATTGAAGATAGCCACTTGATATTTGGCATGCATGTGTATCTCATGGAGCTGCACATTTTGAGTGGTGAAAGGTCAAGGTCATCCTTTAAGGTGAAAGGTAAAAAAACCTTCTCTTTTTTTTTCATGTGTTTCTCATGGACCTGCACATTTTGAGTGGTAAAAAGGTCAAGGTCAAAGGTAAAAAAAATAAAAAAATCCAAGCACCCACAGCCGAGCGTTGGCACTCGCTATGCGGTGCTCTTGTTATTTTAAAATTCTCAGAGCGCTCAACGTGCAATAGTAACCTAATGTTTGTCACCATTCATTTCACATTTTTTTCCCTGTAAGAATATCATTATATGTGTCAGTATACACATTTTTGTTTCCAAAAAAAAACATGTATTTTTCATTTCACAATTGTTGACAGCATACAAATATTCATGAAATATTAAGGATTAATCGGAAAGAAGAGTTAACTTGTATGTTAAATGAATGAGTTAATAAACTTTTACACCAAGACACAGAATCTCCTCGTTGGTCTCATAATGTCCATAACAACTTTACAATTTTTGTCTTCATTGAGTGTTCAAGTTTGTAGACGAATATAGTAAAATAGTAAAAACAACATGAATCAGCGTAATACATTCTTTTTAGCTTGTTGTATTGTTAAAAAAATCTTCACCTCAATAACAGGCATATGAATTACTTACATATTTTTATGCCCCCTTCTTCGAAGAAGAGGGGGTATATTGTTTTTGGCCTGTCTGTCTGTCTGTCTGTCTGTCTGTCTGTCTGTCTGTCTGTCTGTCTGTCTGTCTGTCTGTCTGTCTGTCCTAAACTTTAACCTTGGTTAAAGTTTTGTCATAGCTTTTTCAATATTGAACATAGCAACTTGATATTTGGCATGCATGTGCATCTCATGGAGCTGCACATTTTGAGTGCCCTCAAGGTCAAAGGTAAAAAAACACAATCCAAGAGATTGCTTTAAAGGGAGATAATTTCTATACATGCCAAATGATAAATAGAAATTTTATTTTAAAGCGGAGCAGGTAAGGGGGCATTGTGTTTCTGACAAACACATTTCTTGTTTGTGTATTTTTGTGCAGTTAAATTTCATGCTACATTTCTGGTGTCATATCAGCAAATAATATGTGAGAGTATGGACATTCATTACAGATCCTCATTATATTGCTTTGTATTGTATGTGGAACCACATATAACTACGTTGGCAAACATAGGCATTCTAGTATTACCTATGGTATTTTCATATTGTACATATGAGAAATTTTATGTGAAGGGATATTATTTGTATGAGCGATTCTTTGTGTATTTTGTTGAATTCTCATACATATTTTTACCATAATGTATGTGAAATGATATGTGAGGACATACATATATGAATACGAGTAAGCGATGTTATACATTTTGTTTATTTATATGTCAGTTAGAAATGCTTATTGTGGAATTAATAAAGTCTGGTCTTGTTTTGAAGTTCTCTGTTCTTTTTTAAATTCTTTGTTTTTGTTTTTATGTTCTTTTTTTCCTGCTAATGAAGTTCTCTGTTCTTGAAGTTGCTTGGTCATGAACTTTTTTTTTGTTCATCTTGTTCTTGAAGTTCTTTCGCATTATATTTTATGCACCTGAAAGGAGGAATTTAGTATTCCTTTTCGACAAAGTCATACACGAAATAAAAGGCTTTACTGCCAGTCTTGCACTATAGGAATGAGCGTTTTCTCACTGTCGGTCACAGTGCTTGATTATTTACGTTTAAAAAGCGTATTTTTTCGACGTATAAGATGGTATAGTTTAGTATAGTAAATGGATATCGGTACTATATTTAAAAACGGTAAACTGTGCCTTTTTAACACCAACTTCATGTTACGATAAAACTGTCAATGGAAACTGTTTCTTGGTACCGATAGGCCGGACACATTAATCATGATGAGCACGCATTTTAGTTATCGGTTTTGGGTCAGAAATGTTTAAAGTTGAAAAGTCTAGTCGCTTTCGTCTTATGTTCAGAAATTACTAAACGTCATTTTGCAATTGACGACTGGCATGCCGCACATGACTTCAATGAATTAGCATATACGTTTAATCTCTTCAAACTAGTGTTAATTTTCTAATTTTGCCACTTTAACCTGCATGTTTTCACAACGTCGGGTTAACTTGATTACTTCTCATTTTCTGCTTCCGCGGATCAAATGCCTGACTCGACTCGCCGATTGTTTATTTCGGCCTCATCAAATGCTTCATGTCTCGAAAAGTGCGAAAAACATTCCACTTTCACCCTAATTAGCATTGTCATCTCAAGAGTTACCCGTAAGTGCTAATAGTTTGGGGTCGACAATATTACGCCACTAATTTATGAGAAAAGAAGATTCCGCACCAATTTCTTATTAACTTGCCTTTGAAGTTTAAAAATTAATTGCAGTCTAGTTAATGCCACAAAAAAGTACGTGTATATATACCTGGTGTAAAGTGAAAATTGTCATCACTTAATTTCTTAACAGTATTGTTGTAGATTAACGTAATTCCGAACCATTTGTTCTTTTAAAATGCGCGGAAAACTTATAAGTGTTAATTTGACGTGTATGTTTGGTCAACGCGGATGTATTCGAATTCGAGAGGTATGGTATATTAAAATTTATATTTTAGGTGTAAAGTATTTTAAATGAACATTAAGTTAGGTTAAAATCACTTTTTTTACTGAAAAGAGGTTTGATTACAAATTAAATCACACTTGGAAGTTTGTATTTGTTTTTTTTTCAAGTAATAATGTTGCGTAAGTATTTGAACCAGATAGTGGTTTACATTTACAATTAAATTTGTATCGTTAGTGCTTTCATTAACACGAAATCTAATTTATATACCATTGTGTGCGGTTTAAGTTATCAAACTATTAGCACGGATGAAACATAACGTTCAAGTCCGTTTGGAATATATTTGGGTAAGTCAGTGCTTTGATTTTGCTTTCAGAACGCGACAACCAGGGAGCTTCTAAGAAGGATGAGACAATTCCTACGCAAACATGGCATGGATTTGGAACCGAGCGCCATCCAAATAATTATTGAAAATACTACATACGTGCATCCTGCAGATAGATGTAAGTTGTATTTTAGTGTAGTACATATTTTTTCTATAATTCAGAAACATGCCATTAATTTGAACGTTAATTCATTTGTAATTAACACTAACAATTGCCCGATATTTCGGACATCACAGAACATCATCTAGCTTTAACGTACTCTATTATGTTTTAAATGCTAATTATGGCCCCCATATCATCAGTTAAAACGTTAACAATGCACATCCTTATTTAATGTTTAATATTGCAGTCCAAATCATCGTAGCAGATAATTCACGACTGACGGACTACAATGTCATCGACGGATCAACCGTTATTGCAGTGATGAGACTAAGTGGTAGCTAGACCATCATGACGTCACTAGATGATGTTATATTACGGTAGCTGATGTCATAACGTTAGAGAGAACGCCGTCACGCTGTACCATTGCGAAGATGTACGTACAGGGCATACACTTTTAGCATCTTAAGACTTAAAACGTAAAGAAGTGCTTGAAATAATGCGTTCAGGCTGTTGTTTATTTCATTTGTTTTGTATCAAACTGTGTATTGACTATGCATGACTGTACACCGTTTGTTGTTCGCATTGATGTTTTTTGTTTGTTTATGTCGATGATATATCTACTTTCTTGATTTTGAAAATATTATAAAGGTATTTAGTTAGTCAGTTAACAGTATCGATACGCATTGGAATTGGACTGATATCGTTATATTTTTCATATGGAAACTCCATCTTGAATATTACCCATCAATAAGACTTATCAGCCCAAAGTTTACTTGGTGTTTTATCGCTCTAAATAGTCGTTTGCTTTTAATATTGTATTTAAATGTCACAGTAAGCCAAATAAGGAAGTAGTGTATTGCATTTCGTGGCGTATTTATTTGTATCAATTGTATTCCACAAGCGTGGGCATGTTTTATGAATGCATGGTAATTCACGTTGGATGATTTGGCGGCTTGTATATTTATATTGTCTGGATGTTAACATGTATTGAATGAAGCTATTTAATCATAGTTAATTTTGTTTTTTGTTAGTACTCAGACAAAAAAAAACATCCTTACGATTATATTGTATATTGAATGCGTACTTTGATTATGGTTCGACGCGCTATCACTATTGGAAATGAAATCGAAGATGTTTATGTCGCACGATTCAAACATCCCCTACCACTTAACAATACTAAGCCAATTCTATTTCTAAAATTACAATTGATAAAACATCGCTTTCTTGTATGCATCATTGATTTTTGTGTTTAGAAAACGCTCGACTTGGACCGCATATTCCAATAAAGAGTATAAATCATTTTCATCATTATAGTCATCATCACCACCACAGTGGCACCACTACCGTCGTCATCATCATCATCAGCAGCAACAAGATCATGAACACCATCATCAACACAATCATCAACACCGCCACCACCATCATGATCATCATTAAAACCAACATACAATTTACTTAATATTATAATAAATGTATGCATCCACTTCAAAAAAGTTAGAACAATATCCTCTTCGCCTTGATGGTTATGTTACAATTTTAATACCGTTTTCCCTAAGACACTTTGACAATCAATTACTAGTCTAGTACATGTACTTCAGGTTCCTAGAATCAAATGAAGTTTGTTAATAATACATGCCTTTTAAACATGCTAATCGTTCTATTTTTTGGTCAAGATAGAAAACATTTAATAAAATAAGAACCTACCAATTCTATGTGTAGCATACGGTATGAGGTTTGTATTTCGAAAATATGCATGTCAGATCATTATTAGATTTGCAAAAACTACAGTCTACACGTAATTCGGATTATCGTACAATACAATTTAAAAACGATACCAAAAAACTTCCGACACGCTTGCACTCATAAAACTGTGCAAAATGACTAAACGTATACATGCAGTAATTTAATCATTATTGAAAATAAAGATAATTCCTTCGAAAACAAACGAAACATTAATGTTGTTGATGCGTTGAGTTAATTTAAACGAATTTTACTGGGAAAACTCACGGTCTTAAAACGTCATTACGTCAAAGTTATGACGTCATACCACACTTTTGAATTGGGCATCAATGACGATTTAATATTATGTTTAAATTGCAATTGATGATGATATACTGTGTTAAATCTGCATATAAAAAAACAGTGATAAAGGAATCGTTTTGTTATTTTTATGTTTTCTGCATAGCATTAAATGAATAATTTGATTTGCTAGACAAAGGAAAGGACGACAATTTCTCTGTGAGTTGGGGATTTGATAGCGGTGCCAGTACAACCATTATTTCTATCAAAATGCAGGAGAAACTTATAAGTGTCTACTTGAAGTATATATTAGGTGAAACTCCACAAATGGGATGGATTCAAATCCGAGAGGTATGTTGTATTTTTAGTTATATTTCAACCACAAGCGCTCGATGGCAATGACTCAATGATCGACTATCCGTTGTGACTTTTTGAAAAATGCAGCTGCAGCCGTGATTTTTATAATTCTGTTTATTATNTTACGTCCGGTTAACTGTTAAAATATCATATTTCTCGGTCATTGTCTCTATAATACACGGTTTCCATGTCCGATCTTGCTAAATTATTTCAATATTAAATATGACCTTTTTCAATTTACAACTTGCATCCACTATTTTTTCTTCAATTACCGCTCTTAATAACGTAAAGCTGCCGTTGTTGTAGCGAAAGAGCGAGGTTCCCGGCCTGCACGCGCATTTCAATAAGCGAGCGGGGTGACACGTCACAGCGATTTAACTATGGGTAAAGACGCACTTCCGTTGCTTGAGAAAATGGCGACCTTGTCAATATCTATGTACATAGTCGAACTATCTTTTTTTTAAGAAGACGTTTTGTCTGAAGATTTGTATTAATTTTTCTTAGTTACTGTTCTATCTCATATATAGATATTTCACATATAGATACTATGTGCTTAAAAGCCTCTTTGCCATGCTTATTTTTTTTTTTTACTTTTAAATTGTCTTAATTTATTTGTAGGCCTATGGTCAAGATTAGCACAAATCTCTCAATTGTTTATGTTTTATTTCTAGGTACTTCCTTTTGTTTGACAAATGCTTTGCCATTTATGACATAATGTACTTTAGTATTAATGCTTGTCTTAACCATGTTTACATTACTTTACTGTCTCTCTTAACATCTGATTTTAATATGTTATAACTATACATTTGTTAATAATCATGTCGGTTCAAAGCTACTTATAGCTTATGTTTATATGTTGTGCACTCTTGCCGACTCTAAATAAAATTTACATGACTTGACTTGACTTGAATTTAGTATGTGTATGCATTATAATAAACAACGGGTAACTAAAATTGCGTCACAATGGATAGTCGATCATTGAGTCATTGCCATCGAGCGCCTGTGATTTCAACCATTTGTTCTATCAAATGCAGGGAAACTTATAAGCGTCTATTTGAATTGGATACTAGATCTCGATCGAACCAGATGGAGTCGAATTCGAGATGTGTGTTGTATTTTGAGTGTTGGGTGTTAAACAATCTAATCATGGGATTGACGTTATTATTTGTTTAACAAGGAATTTAACTATTCCAAAGTCTCACATCGTTTATCAATATATAGCTCTATTGCGTCCGTGTCACAACATTGTAATTTGATCATAAATATACAATATCATATGTACCGGTATGCATGAAACTGAAATGTATGCTATTGAATCTTGATGTACATGCTAGCTTAATCTTAAGTTAATTATCAAACTTGTGGTTCGGATAAAATAATTTAGTAACAAACATAACGTTTAAAGTTTGTTTGGTGGACATTTCGTGTCTGTCAGTGATTTGATTTTGCTTTCAGGACGCGACAAACCTCGAGTTATTGAGAAGGTTTAAACAGTTCATAGGTTTGGACTTGGAAGCAGACAGCATCAGAATCATTGTTAATAGTATGACACGTATACGTGGGATAACAGGGATAAGAACGTCGCGGTTTAAGGCTAAAGAAAAGTTGTCAATTTTATGTTATGCTTGCTTGTCGGTGGTTTATAGAGAAACATCAGTGATTATAAAACTGATAATTCACTGTTCCAAACAAATTAACAGTTAACACTGAAAACAATATCAGTGAAAATGATTGATAATTTTCATTGTTTTACCGGAACTATTTTAAAAAATGGCAAAAAAATATGATTTGTAATCATAATATAAAAATAAAATGTTTTGGATTCGGTGGAAATCGATTTGAATTCACTCGTGATCATAGAAAAAAAACATATTTTCATTCGTGGCTGTGTCCACCCGTGAAAATATTATTTTCTATGATCACTCGTAAATTCAAATCGATATTCCTCCAGATCCAACAAATATCCTCTATATCTTAATTTGAACAAACACTAGTTTAAACATGTGATTGGCATTCCTAAGATACTTGATGTAAATATCTCTTAATTTGAAAATGAGACCAATTTATCAATGTTATTAGTGTGTATGGTAAATTTCACCGATCTGTTCTATAGATTACGTTTGAATACAAATGTATGCTGGGTTTCTATATATTTATCTTGAAAGAACTATGAACAATAAGGAAAACACCCAGTATTGTTGTTGTTCTATGTATAACTTATGGCTGGATTGGTCATGAGACCTCTGTACGGCCATTCTTCCCCTACCTTTGATTCAAGTTAGACAGTTGACAGTTACTGGCATCAGTATGTGCACTGAGTAGCGGTTAACCAGCTTATCATGGAAAAGTGTGAGTAGGTTCAATAACCGCCGTGGAATGACTGAAATACTGTTGAAAAAGGCGAACAATTCAAACAAATATGTATATACGTCTATATAATTGTTTATTATATTCCAGGTCGGTCGATTCCGGCAGATAATTCACTAATCAAAGACTACAATATCGTAGACGGATCTAGCGTTTATGCCGTGATGAGACTAAGAGGTAGCTAGATCATCATGACGTCACGTGATGACAACGAGAGGATTTCCGGCAGGAATGATTTGACGTCCGCTACGAATTGCGTTGATCTTCGCACAGGGCACATATTTCGAGAAGCCCCTTTAGGGAAAACTTATGTTGATCAAAAGGTTTAAAACTATACAATGTGGTTGTCCTATTTAAAATTTACTTATGTCTCTTGATCAAGTGTTACACTGCTTCTTTTCTGTTAATAATTCACTATAGTAATTAGTACAATTTAACAGTGTGCGTTTCACGCAAATACTATATTTTGAACACTTTGAATTAATATGATGTAAACAATAAAGGGAAACGACCAACATGGTTCGTATGAACGCTGGTAAACATAAATTTATTTTTATCGTTCTAAAATGTCTAACAAAATGCTCTATCGCACTAAACATTCATTTTCTTTTTTAATATTGCATTAATATGTGATTGACAAGTACGGAAATACTGCACTGCATTTTGTTGTTTCTTTATATGTTTTCTATGATATTGTGTGTAGTATATGAATAATTTGTAGTTGTATGTTTACAGAAATAGTTGTTTTGCTTATATCGATAATGTATGATCATATTTTCATGTTGCTCAATTGGTTGTTTTCAATAAAAAATTAAAAAAAGTAATTAGTCTTTTTACCGACTATTCGACTACAGTAGACGAACATGAAAATTACGACGTTGAAAACGATGATGATGATGATGATGTTGTTGTTAAAGAAAAAGATGAAAATGACGATGACAAAGAAAAATACACACAACACACGTACACACGCATTAGCAAAATCTGGTAAAATACCCGACATGTTTAGCATAGAAAATTACTGATTTATAAGTAGGTATTGTTTGAAGTTATTTGTAAATGTACTTATAGAAGATGTCTGTCTGATGTATATGCTAATTAAATTCCATACACTTCTTGCATAATTTTTTTTTAGGAATGGAATTAATATCATTGTTGGGTGGTGGAACTAAAAGAGTACTGATAAATATTTGTGAATAAAAAACACCTCATTAAAATAACAGGACATTAAGCCGAGTGAAAATGTATGCGCTAAAGTGCCAATGATAAAAGAACACAGTCATGTTGTCAAATTTTAACCAGACTAGTTCTTTGAATAAAAGGTTAGTCGGAAACGGCATTTTCGATATAATTTATGCGGGCCTATTTTGGATGGAAGATACTTTCCTCAAGTTTATTTGCGTTTTTAGCACCATATAGTAGTCCGTATATATTTTATTATACACCAATTATAAAATAATTTCAGCGTGTTTAGGGTAAACTGTTCATTCGTTTTAATAGTGCAAGTTCAAAATTTAGTTAACGACAGACGTTATTTATGTGTGTTTTGCGTATGAGAGGTTTGTTGATTATTAATTACTCCCAGAAAGATGAAATGGTTTATTTGCTCAATAGCAACGTCATAAAAATGAAGCGTCAGATTCTTGGGTGAACAATTAGCTGTTTATAACACCATGAATTTTGTTTTATTATGATGTTGTTTTTGTTGTACATACAAAGGTCATATTATTGATAGCTCACCAATTAAATATGGCGTCTAAATCGTTTTGCAATCACATTTTTAATAGTATCAATGTTATTTTAGCCCGACCGGTGTATTGTCCAGTAATCTTCACAGATCAATTGAGACTAGTTCTGGGAAAACTGGGCTTAATGCATGTGCGTAAATTGTCGCCTCAGATAAGCCTTCCAGTATGCAGTCCAAACATGCTAATCAGGGACGACACTTTCCGCTGATATGGAATTTTTCGTTTATAGGAAGTCTCTTCTAAACCAAAATCCAGTAAAGAAGGAAGTTTCGTCCCTTTTTAGCCTTTGCGGACTGCACGGACTTATCTGGGACGACACTACGCACATGTATTAAGCCCAATTTTCCCAGAACGATGCTTGTTTGTTGAACTTTATACAAAGACTGGGGTGGCGTTTGTATAGATTAGAAACAAAAGATCACCGAAAATAGATCATTGAGGTAACACTTTATAGTTTGAAAAGATGATTTATTTGATCGCAAAATTAACTGCATTGTCATAAAGAGAAAAGGAACAGTAAGTGAAGTACATGTATGTGGTTTTGTCAATGAATTAAAATATAACTCCACAGATGTTAGATTGATTCATTTTCCTTCACGGATTTGTTATAAAATTGACGTGTTTTTCCTGATAAGATTGGCTACACAATTTATTTGCTTTTTGCATTCATCTATTTTGTGGTATTTTTTTTTAACCACTTACGAATTTTAACTGCCGTTTTTATTTTCTCTGAAAACAAGACAGGTAGTCCATCTTATTGAATTCTTTTTGATTTGACAGATGCATGGATGTTAAAAACATTCATCACTTTATCTTCTCAGTGACCTGGAGTTGATTGCACTTCACTGTCTTCTGGTTAATGGTAATGGTTTGTTCTAAACATGATTGTATAGATACTACTATTTCAGTTTCAGTTTATTCTGTGAGGAATATCGCTTCAAGATGGACTGGGTCAGATAGAATGTTTATGCATTAAAAAACTCATATTTGTGACAGGTGAACCATGGGTAACTCGATGATATGGTATGGAGATAGGAAGCAGTACGATGTGTTTAATATATATTTTCGAATCGCCCATAACATTTTATTTGTTAATAAATTTATGTAATAGAAATCACCACCGCCACCTCAAACAACAACAAACAAGAAACATCTGTCACATAAACATAAGGAAATAAATACTTTACTAACATCACAGATAAAACGAAGATACGGAATTCTAGTTAAATGTGTTCATCAAAATGGTTTAACATTTAGATATGCAATTGAAGAGAAACTAAATAAATGTGCAATAAAGCATTTTTATTTCTGAATACTTTTAATCACTAGATGGTCTGGGGATATAGGAGTTTCCAAACATTCAACAATTAAAGGAGTTTCGTCAGCCTTAAGTTCAAACTCAACAACAAAAAACACACTGCAAACTTGTACCAAATAAAACAGATACGACGTCCACTCGGTTCTGACTTTTATTCGCCAACAACACGGTACTGTAACACTTTATACAAACGATTAATATAATTGCATCTTAGCAAATTTAATTCGTAGTCTGTATATAGATTCAAAATGTGCAAAACCATTCTTCAACACTTCAAACACAGCTTAAATACCATGTTTGTCGTCATATATGTCCTTCATATGCATTGCAACAATGTCGTTGATAGCCCGTGTTCGATGCTGCGGTAGTTTCGTTTCGTTTACTGACCTGGTATGGTCGTCTGTCTTGGCGCCGGTTTGCACTTAAAATTCCAAGCCCAACACGGATACGCCCCAGCGCAATTGGATTTCTTCAAACAGATAAAGCAAAACTTCTGCCCGCAACGACAATGCATATGTTTGCAATCTTCCGTGTGCTCAATCAGCATACCGCATGAGGGACATGCGCGAATAGCAGGACACTCTACTTCAACAACCTTTTTCGTCTCACAGTTCTTAATAAGTCGCACTCGTGGGTCTTCACCTGTGCATCCGAAATTGCCGCAATCATTGATGCTATTGGTGTGCCATGTTTTCAAGCAAAACCAGCAAAACTCATAGAGTGTCCCTTTCTTTCGCGTGCAAACTGGACAAATCACATGCTGGTCACTCTTCTTCTGCCTTTCACAGAACGACCTGCATTCTGGACAATCTTGAATACCAATAGCCTTTCGGAAATAATTATCAGCCATTTTCTTTTCGAATTCTTTGCGTTCTTCCTCAGTAAGTACAGCAAGACGCTTTACAGTGAAGAACTCCCATTCACGGTTGCAAAATGGATCTTGTGTTGAGGCTTTAAAAGGACAACGGAGTTCGTAACGCCCAGCGGTCAACAGGCTGCGACAGTACGCAGTTAAAGATTCTGGACCTAAACAACAATACATATCGATTAACCTTAACATTTATTTACTTAAATAGTTTTAGTGCGTTCTGTTTAAGTTTGGTTAATAATCAAGAATACAAACATTAACAACATTGTGCAATATATATGATATTTTCGATGAAATTCTTTATAATTTATTTATGTCATTTATGCCTTATTCGGTTGAACATTTTTATAATAATAAGAAAGAATTTTAGTGAAACTATTCTGTAAGAACAGTATGTGAATGTTTTGCATTTATAACATATTGAATTTGATGAATGTAAAGATAACGTAACGAACACTTGCCTATTGTATGTCCACACGGCATCTTCGCCCGTTGTCCGTCATCGCTATCGTCAAGGGTGAACATATCGGGTTCATTTGATATCTCCACCTCTCCATTGTACCTTTTAGGAGGTGGAGACAAGTCGTAAACGGATTCGTCACCAAAATCATCAAAGACGGTCATATCAAAGACATTTGTCAGCTCCTCCTCGGCATCGTACAAAGATGGCTCTGGAGACATATCCGTTTCAGATCCGCCCCTCAGACGGTACACAATGAACAGGTTGGCCTCATCGCATATCTTGTAGTCTTTCAAGCGCATTTCTTTGCCCTGTGGGTCCCGTTCACGGATATCTTTAGCTTATGATAATTTACAGTCAAACTAACTGGACATTATATATATATATATATATATATATAATAATTTTTAGTATATGTATAGTATTGCTAGTAAACAAATATAAGGATTACAAGTGGGAATATGCATTGGTTTCATTGCTTAACGTATATTTTTTTGGAAGAAACACTGTAAATATTTGTCTGTAANCCTCCAGTGAAACCAGTGGTGACTATAATTTCCATGTTGAGTTTGAATTAAAGGAAATGAATAAACAAAGCTCGTTTACAATGAAATGAGTTTTAGTTATCAAGCGATTTCTCTAATAGTCGGTCATTCTTTCGGGTCAGATGTTTGTATTGATTAACTTTATAAAATGCACAAAACCCTGGATATTATAGTTTATGAATGTCTATATAATACATAGGATATATAACAATTAGCCTGTATTAGCCATTTTTTGAACCCCTCAAGATTTGAAAGTCATTAGATCATACACATTAAAAAAAAGAATCAATGTTTTAAAGTTTGTTCGCAGCAGACTAAAAATAAAGTGTCTGTGTGATGAATGGATTAAGTCATTTAAGTGCCGGAAGTAAACATAACAAAAACGAGGTTCGAAAACAGGGCGGATTCGAGAAGAGATTGGTGATACATCAAAAGTCATTAATATTCAGATTCGAAGAACGACCTTGGTTGTCGTCATGAAACAATTTAAAATTATTGAAAGGATCTCGCAAGAATTCGTGTACTTCATGTTATACTGCGCATGTTTATCTTTTATGCCACACAAAAATGTATTTTTTATATCCGTCAAGACTCGTTACACAATTATTGCAACCATTAAACGAACAATTCGTACTTACAAGTGTACACTACTCTCATATCCGTGTCTCTGGCGATGTTGAATGTTTCATGGATTGCATCCATTAACTCTTTAACACTGGCATCATATTAAATAAGACATATTTGTACAATAAGTAAAGGCTGAAACCAAAACTCAAAATATAATCATCCCTCTTAAAGCAATCTGTCAGAACGGTCGAGTAGGTGCATGCGTAAACCTTCCATGCTTGACCGGAATGAAAATTCGTCTTTTATTATACAATTTTAAATAATTTACCACAAATGTTTACCATGAGGAGACGACGCGTCGAGTTTAAAACTCGCCTCCCTACCTCAAGGTTACACTTAAAGGTAAAATGTCATATTTGGACATATGAGGCTTGTCAAGACTTAAATTTTGTCATTCATCATGCAATCTTAAAATACTGTGTCACAAATGGGAACCACGAGGAAAGAACGTGCATCCCTACCTATTTGGTCAAGGTCAACCTTAGAGGTCAAAAGTACGAATTGGGCATATAACAACTTGTCCGGAATGTT
Source organism: Dreissena rostriformis (assembly GCA_007657795.1). Lineage (NCBI taxonomy): Eukaryota > Metazoa > Mollusca > Bivalvia > Myida > Dreissenidae > Dreissena > Dreissena rostriformis. Next base: position 63,168 of record VMBQ01003091.1, read on the forward strand.
ACTTCATCATTATGTTAAAATATCTTGTCAAAAATGGTCACCATGTGTAGACGGAGTGTTGCCTGTACGGTTTTTCTCACTAGATTAAGGTCAAAGGTCAAATTTAGCCTAAAAACACCTTTCGAGAGACTTAAGTGAAATGTCGGGCACTCGTGCTCTATGGACACATTTTTATTAATTTAGATTATGCTATTCTTTTTATCGTCACGGCCGGTTGATGATTAGTGATTATTTTGTTTCAAGTGTAAAACAGAAGTAAAATATTTCTTAAATTGAAAAAATAACAAATATTTAGTAATTAAGTGATTTCAGTAGTAGAAAATTTCTAGAATATAGACGTTAATGTAAGTAAATAGCTACGGATTTTTAGTGATAATTCCATTCCATTTTAATGCTGTAAACTACCAGTGGTGCATGGGGTGTTCAGCGTAAAGATCGTACTTTAGAAAGGCAGACCTGGTTCTCACCTGACACTCAACTCTTACGTTTGGTTCCGGGACATTGACCAAACCACAACCTGATAACCGCTTCAGAACGAAGTTAAGGGGCTGGCACGGAGACGGGCGCCACCAAGATTGACTCAAGCCCACCGAAAGGGAAGGTAATGATGATTACAAAACAACAGAATACCAAGCCGGATCGACCGGGGACCGGAATTATTCAATCGATTAAATTGGCGACACAGGGAACAACCATAGGAACATGGAACGTAAGAATACTCCATGCATGCGATAAGGTTCGGGAACTTACGCGCGAGCTGAAGCGCTACCGCTGGGGCATCATCGGAGAAGACGAGGTCAGGTGGCTAGGTTTCGTATAAAAATCAACACAAAAAGGGCACAATTTATAGTTCAGCGGGGTGGATTCTATACATCGCCACGGGGTTGCTTTCTTCGTTATGAAGGAGGTACTGGAAGGCGTCATCAGTTGCAACCCAGTCTCCAGCAGATTAATTTCCGTTCGTATCTCAGCTAGACCTCCCAACACCACCATCATCCAGATCTACGTATCAAAATCATACTACGAAGACGAGGAGATTGAACAGTTGACTGGAACGCAAAGGTTGGACCAGACGTCTATCACGATGGGTCAGGGATAGATTTGGCTTAGGAAAGACACACACCAGAGGTTTGAGACTTCTGGAGTTCGCCTGAAGCCACAAACTCACCCTGACCAACACGCTGCACCCAGACAAACCGCCCAGAACAACAGCCTGACATGCTCTAAACGGGCATGTACATAACCAGATCGATTTCAATTCCAGCATCAACAAGGCGAAAGTTTCCTGGCGCAGAGGTCGAAGGTGACCATGACCTAGTGCTCACCACTTTCAAGTTAAAATTAAAGAACAGGGCCATTACATAGAATCCTCGCATGAGACTGGTCTTGCATAAACTGAATGATCCAGAGAAAACAGAGGTATTTAAAGCAGAGATATGTGACGCGTTTGCAGCCATGGCTATCCTTTACAATAACATCGACACCATCACCGACAATATCAAGGAGTTCCTGCTGTTATTGGGCGAAGAAGTTCCTGAGAGAGTTAGAAAGAAGAACTAGCAATTTGTGAATACCGAGATCATGGACATCGGTGACAAAAGAAGAGAGCTGAGGCATGAGAAGATCACTACACTAGCCATTAGGACACACTACAAGTAAGGGAACATGGAGGTGAAAAAGAAGATGAAAGAGGCCAAGGAGGAGTGGATGGAGGAGCAATGTATCAGGATGGATAAAGATATGACGAAAGTCAGCAGTACGAAGGCCTACAGCATCCGCAACAACCTCACGAAGACCAGTAAGTCAAGGCCAGTGTTATAGCAAACGCCGAGGAGAACCTCCCAAACCGAGAGTGCCGCAGTCATGAACAGTTGGACTGCATACTACAGCGACCTCTATAACTACCCGTTTCAACCAGATTCCAGTCTCCTTCAGAACGATTCCGGACCAGAAGCAAACTAAAGGCAGACGTGGGGGAGGCAGTGCGCAGTCTCATGGCAGGAAAATCTTCAGGACTGGACAATGCTGATCGGACTTGACAAAAAATTCAAACGTCAAAATAATGAAATATCAACCATTGCACGATGAATGTTTCATTCGGAAACTTTTTGTGATGTTCGGAAAAATCGGCAACCATTCTGAATGTTTTGGAATCCGGCGCTAGTGTATCGGCTTCTTCAGAAAGCCGTATTCGAAACTTCTTCATGTATTATCCACCCTGAGCGGATCTGTGGAATGACATCGTTCAGCTTTACGAAGATCGCAAGAGGAAGGGTTCAGGTCCGCTCAGGGTGGATACAAATCAAGAAGACTTGCAGAAGGATTTCCACTTACGACTGGTTCCTGAGATAGATCCTCTCTTGGTGGAGCATTCTGCTGTCATTTTGCATCCTGGAGGATTTGATGTAGTCGTTTAAACCTCAAGAATCATGACAGGGGGTTTTCCGAAGATTTTGAGTCAATATCGAGAGGTTCTAGAACGTTCCGAATGGTTGTCGATGATTAAATGAACAACCGAGATCGTCCTGAGTTTGACATTCGTAGTAAACATATTGAAACTTTAAACTCGAAGTTTTCGATATGAGATTTTTATGACGTATGAGCCACCGAAAGGTTCCATGTTGTTGCAGCAGAGCTACGATCGTAGACGGAATAATCAAAGGTCGTCGCTAAGACATCCCCGAAACAACCTTATTTCGGGAAGGATTAGGTTAAATCCAAATACTAGTGGTGTAGAAGGGCCATTTCTTCAAAGTTTACTTAGAATCGACATAGGAACCCCAGGTTATCGATTTTTAAGCGATATACTTTTACTTTTCATTTATTTGCCAAAAGCTAAACAATTCATCCAATATCCAACTGCTGACATTATTGCTATTACAGAAATAACGTTTCGAAGCATAAAATTATGTCCCTTAATAATAAAAATCTTTTAAACTTAAAGTTGTACACATTCGGCAAAAATGGTATTTGACTTACCTCGCTTATATTAATAATCTTTGTTTTCTGTTCATCTCCTATCACGAATAGTTGATCTATTTCGCCAGGCATTTTGACTGATCCTAATGGCTAATTGATTTCACAAGCTATTTGTTTTCTATCATTCCAACCCTTCTATAACTGCGCGCGTCTTATATTTATATAGGTGAAGCTAACGGAAAACCAATATGTTAATTTAAGCAACTTTAGAAACATGTCACGCTGTCGTTTTGGAAATTCCATTAAAATTCCTCCACTTTAGGAACCCGATGCGTATTTTCCAGACTACACTGACGTGGAAGAAAAGAAATATCACGAAGTTCAATTCTGCTGCTCTAGTTTGCTTACCACTAATAATTTTATAAAATAGCAATATAATTGAAATGTTAACTCTTTTCTTTTTAATTTGAATAGTTAAGCTGTAATGCCATTTTATATTTACACATTAATGTTTTGTGTATAGCTCCATTCCATAGTGCTGTTTAAACCTTCGTTTTTGTTTGAATTGAGCGATCCAGTGCTCTATGTTTTGTTTTGTCGAATGCTTTGGTGCTTTGGGAAATTGTTTGGAAATGGGTCTCTTACAATAAATAAAAACTCCTTCGGGAGCAAGTACTTTATTGTAAACTCAACATATATATGAATTTATATATACAAGATTTAAAGAACTGGTGCATTTTAAGAACTGCTTTAACACTGTTCTTGTTCTAGTCCCTAACGAAGTCCTCATTCAAGTACATAAGATATGACCAAGACAATTTGTATGTATATTTCAATTTATGACCAAACTTCGGATAACCCTACATTTCTCAAAAGTTTACATGTCAGTGTTGTTTTCATATAATGTCAGTCAAAATACATTAACGTCCAGTAAAATTTAGCTGGGACATTTGTGTCCTATGGGCACATTTCTAGATGTATTCCATAAATTTGCAGTTAACACTCACTAGGAAAATAGATTGCTGTTTTGCATGTGAATGTCACCTCAAACTTAATAATTATCTTGAAACGTGCGTTATTTATAAGATGGCATTTATTAGTTGGAAAACCAGGCATTGATTTTTTATGGTTTGGCACTTGGGATCCCAATGAATAAAATACTCGTATGACATGTTTTCCAAAAGTGATAGCCTATTACTGAAGGGTCTACTATTCTCACAAACTAAAACCTTTCGAATAATAACTGTGATATACATGTAACAAGACTAGTGATGCGTATGTTGGTGACGGAAAAAATAGACTGGCTCACGGTTGAAGACTCCCTTCCACAAAAGCAAAGCGTAACAAAAATTGTTGTTGTTTTTTCCACTAACCGGACCCACACTATTGTTTCGTGCCGATCCGTAACTTTGTTATTGAAATCGCAGATTTATATTACTGGTTTAACTATATATTTCTGATATTTCTGCTCGTCGAACATATGTGTGCATAAATCATCATATGCTTTGTAAAACCCGAGACTGGGGGCAAACTATAGGTCTCTTTGGCCTTTTATTATGTGCCAAGTTTGAATTACATCGTGATTACCTCTGCCCTATATTATGATTAAAGCACACATTCCAGACTTTATCACGAAACATGCTATTAACAAGATGTTTTTTTTATCAGATTTCATGTTAAATTAATTTACTTCCTAATCTGAATCTTTTGAATATTTTTACATTATTAACAATAACATTGAAAACATTTTTTTTAAATAACCTACCCAATTGTTCGAAAGCGGAATCTATAGCAGCAAAAAACTTACGCGATACCCTTTTACCAAGCAGGCTTTTAAATTTAGAAGGTAGTTTAAACGCTATGTTGGTAATACACGATTTTTGCTAAATTATAGATAAAACCGTAACACACACTTTATTATTTTCTTGATTTCGGTGGGTGAACATGCTTGTTTATTATGACGGTCTGAATATAATGCAAAAATTGTTCGCTTTAAATATATGTCGAGTTGTCAGGTTTAGGTGCGCTAAACCTGTGTTCTTTAACCCTGTGTGAAATCGATAGGCAACTGGTAACTTGCCATATATTGATAACCATAAGTATGTGAATTTTTCTAAAGTGAAATGCTCATCGTTCCAAAGAAAAGAGATATGGAAGAAAGATTGTTAAATATCAATAGCTTTTATATTCGATGTGCAGTGCTTTTGTCGGCATTTTTTGAAAATGTTTTAAATATGGATCGGTATATTTTGCAAAGGGATTCCATGTAAAATACTTTGTAGGAATTTTCATCAGTATCGGAATTCCAGTAGGATTGTGAAAGAGGCGCTTTTAAAGGGTTTAACTATTAACTCCCAAAAACGTTCGCATTGTATTCGTTGTCGTTTCGTTGTAACTACATGTATTAAAATCACTACTGATGCGTTTGTGTGATATTACGTTTAACAGATTGATCAATTGTGTGGGGCATACAACATGTTTTTGATCAATTATACCTTCAAGTTTATACTTAAATTATAACAGATAATAAAAACTACATTTACCATGTCCTTTTTTATTTTCATATTCTCAATTTAAAGATAACATTAAATTTATTATTGATAAAGTCCGTGTCATTTAATATAAACGGTTATTTCAAGACTGTTATTGTTAACTGTGGGAAAACTTACAATACTCACTTAATAAACCAGAAGCTAGAAATTCATACCGCCTGTTGGTTGTTTGTCATTTGTCAGGGTTTACATTTAATCAATTGGAGTATGCAGCGATTTTATTTACAAATACAAAATGAAAACAATCGACTGACAGGTACATTTAACTGCTGGTCAAAAGGAAATGAAAACATGAACGTAATTATGAACAGTACATACCTCGAACAATATTACACTGTTCATTTTCGATACCTTAAGTCGGTACAAAGAACATGTTTGTATGTAAGCACTGCTTTCGAGACGATGTGTTTATTCTAGCATCCCACTTTAAATGACTATTATGACGTAAGGCTCATTTTATATTATTTATAATTTAAATGTCAATTGGTGTGCAGTCCAGAGATAACAATGTTGGATATGCCAGCGAGCCAAAACATTTTGGAACGCGACCCTGATGGAAAAGAATTGTTCTTAAAAGACTATGGAATTGAGGATGAATCACACAGTTTCGTCGTTTATCGATTTCGTTTAGGATAACACTACGGCCTTCCAAAGTTGTACGATGGAACGATGTAATTTACCAAGGAACCGGATATGTATTTTAGACGATTCCGAAGATTACCAAAGGGCAAAACTGCCATGTGGTCATCTCATAGGTAAACGGTAACGTTTACATACATTTGAAGTATGTTATATATTTCAATTTCATACTAATATGTATTTTGTACATCAAATTATGTTCAGAATAGAAGTTTTTTTTTAAACTTAAGGTTGATCATGTTTTCCTTTAAGGTCCAGAATATAAAACTTCATACTGCCGAAGCCTGTTGAGATTTGGGCATNCTTGTTTTTAAGATTTCCTGCTATTTTAACAGTTATAAATAATAGTTGTGTTTATTCGTTGTCGCTGAAGTGACACATATTTATGAAATGGATACAATTTAATTCTTCCTTCTGTTCTTACAATATATTTGTTGACTACCAGTTGTTTATGTAAATTTTCTTTTGTTAATTACACTTTTGTGATCATTCAATGACGATTATTTTACAGCGTGTAATGTGTATTAATCTTTGATTTGTTTGCCCAGCTGCCAGTAGTTGGTCAACAGGCCCGGCTGGTTCTGCAGGCACCAGATCAGATCTCAAACCAACCTCCAGAAGTACCAGTATCCATAATATTGCCCAGCCTGATGCCATGAACATCTTTGAGGGCCGCGTGACAACCACTTCAAACATTACTTTTGGCCCCTATATGTCAATGTGGAGCCGACCATTTCTAGTTGGTATGTGATTGGGCCTTACTTGTGGTTACTGCAGCATAAATAAAGATTGTTCAATATTAATGTAACTTAAAGTGATATCATGCTTGTCACACTTCAAGGATACACAGTTTCATTATTACACCGATTGTTTATGTGTTAACTTTAATTTACGAAATATTTTACGAAATATTTGTTGATTTTGAGCGTTAAAGAGGCTTTAACATATCAAGGCAAAATGCCATGTCATAAAGATAAATATATTTTTCATGGTTATTCTGACTTTTATTTTGTGTAAGTAACATACTTTGTATCATACAGATGTTTATCTTCTGTAATACAATGTATTTGCATACTTTAATAATTAATAATAACTATTTATAACTTTGTTGTTCATTTCCAGGCTCTGAAAAAGGTGACAGCACAGACTCGGTGCCAAACAGGCCTGGACATTTGAAGGTTGGTTAACTTGAAAGTGTTGGCCTTAGCTCCAATGTCTATGTCACACTTACAGATCAAAGATTGAATAAATGCATATTACAGCTTGTTGGGATCCTAAATTCATAACTCATCAAATTTTATGAAAATTACTTGCCACCACGTCAAAACAACATGCTGCGCAAGCAGGTCACAATAAGGACATAATACAACTTGATAGGCGGTTACTTAAATAAACTACTCATATATCTAAGATATACATGCATAGTATAAGCAGAACAATTGAAAGCTCCATTGGCCAAAGTCTAATAAACTTTTGTCATGGCAGTTTGTTTGTTTGTTTGAATCTGTTTGTGCATTCACAAACTTTTCTTTTAAATAACAAGCTTTCGTATTCCTGATTTTAATGTGATTGTGGTCACAATTATTTTATGAACCAAAATGCATGACAGTAACAAAGATATTTACTTGGGTTTTGTTAAAAATCTTCTAGGGTCTATGTTGAGGTTCTCTTTTTTTCTGTTATTAATGTGCCTTGTGGTTTCGTTTTCAGAAAGAGTTTGACGATAGTTTAACGCAAACCATGGTGGGCATCTATCTCCAGAACATGATGTCAGTGGGAGCCATTATGTGCTTTAACCGTGTATTTGGCACTGGCTTTAGAGTAGGAACAAAATACATAGCAACAGCTCAGCATGTCATTTCAAACATTTTAGGTAAGACAATGTTGTGCTTGAAAATCAAATAATTGTTTTGAAATATTGTATTGGTTTTATGTTTGAGTAACTTACATTGAACTGGCTCTTTCTTGTCTTTCTCTATTCAAATCGTGTCTCTACATTCGTATATTTTACCTAGAACAGATTTTTCTTCACTGCTTTTTAATAATATTACAACTGAAATGAATATAAAGGCAAATTCTGTATTTTGAATTGCTTGCAAGATTAATTTGAAAACATGATAGCACACGGTATTTCTGAATGTTCTCTAGAGGCAATATGGTCTTGGGGGTTTAAACTGATTGTTACTGTGTCTTGAATATCTCTTTTTTTTAGATCCTAGAAGATCTGGAAACGTAGACACTTTAAATTTACCACAAGCTTGCATTGTGTTCAGTGATGATCCACATGAACCCTCTGCCACAAAGTACCACTTCACACAGTTTTATTATCCTGATCAAGAACTTGATGTTGCCATTCTAGAAATATCAAACACCGATGGAATGATGCCAACAGGGCTTACCCTCAGAAAAGAACTTTTCTGTCGGACGGANACATTTTTGCGGGGATTGGTCACTGCTGTGACAAGCTCTTGTTTAATTTGTTTAAGCGTAAATAATGTACATGTATACTCATTGTGTAAGCATTCGTTATGTGGACCTAGTATAATACATTTTATACTCATATTTCTGAAAACTTTGTTGCCAATGATATTCATTTGTTCTTGGAAGGCCGAAATGAGCCTTTGCACAAACATAATTTTTGATTGTTAAGTTGATCAACAAAGGGTTCCCTGGATGTTTCAAATGGTGCTTTGTTATTGGGAGATGGGACACATTGTCACTTTATGCTACGTATTTGCTTAATACTCATTATGAGGATTGAGCAGCCCTCGATGAAGATATATACTCACGTTCACAAAGTTTCATATGGGAAACTAAAGTAAAGTTATTTTCTTACATTCGAAAAATAAGTCTTATTATATTTAATGTACCTTTATATACCGTATGTATAATTTTGAGTGGAATGTCCAACAGAGTGACTCCCTGTGGGGTATAATAACTTGCATGGACTAATAATAATAAAATAATAGTAATATTATTTATTTTCATCATACATCATTAAATATAATTCTCATAATAATATGTACGAGCCTTTTGATATTTTACCTTTTTGACATAAATCATTTGATTTCACATAGAAAAATGTTATGGTAACATTACTGATAGGAGATTTGTGAATGGTGGCCCTGTTCTAACAAAACGTGATTGCTCTGTGTTGTCTCTGTAAGAAAGGTGTTGCATGTAAGACTGGTTGGTTGTTTATGATACTAGTATTTGACGCTGTTATGGATTATAATTCGTATATAATTTTAATACAAAATATTGTTTTTATACTAAGTTAAGCATTTGTTTCTGCTACTGTATACATAGGCGTCGGAACCTTGGCCTCAGACACCGCGGTCCCAATATTTGGATAAGTTGCCGTTTCGCAAGAGTACGTTTGTTAACTTGATATAATCTGATGTTATGGACAATGGTTAGTTCCTTAGACGCGGCCGTATTGCTACAGGGGTGTGATTGTCAAAAGGGGAGGTGTACCCATGCCTTCCCGATATTTTGTGGATAGGGGTTTATATGCCACCAAGCTAACCACGGATACGAAGTCTTCCGACATTTAGCCACGAACTTTTCATTTAGCCTTCCTCCCGACATATTGCGCCCCTACTGACATTTAGAAATTCCTCGCATTTTGGCATTCTGATCATATAAATAAATAACGGTTGATTAATACATTAACGAGTCCACAAACATGCAATGAAATATTAAGGTATTTTAATGTCAAGCTGGCAGTTTTGCATTTTTTATCATCTTGGACCTAAAAATGATTATTATTCGCGACAATTCGGAAGAGTCAGTTAATCAGTGGGTATGGCAAACATCCTGTTGGGAATACGTCCGTCTGAGTAAATTTGACAAGTGTGCCTTTGTTCAATTAGATTGACCCTGGTTTATGAAAACGTTCAATTTCCAACACTACGATTTGGCAGTTTGTAATACCGAACACAAATTGTTCCATATTTTTGATGAAAAAATAAAGCACTTTAAAAGTTATTATAAAAATAATGGTAAAATATGTCCGAATGTATGTGCAAATTCCGCGGCCCCAGAAATCGGCAGCTTCCGACGCGCCCGGTATCATGTGTCTATATGTTGTAATCTTAAATGATGTGTTATTAAATCTTTGTACATTTATACACGTATATTAACTGTATACCATATATAATAAATGGAAATACTGTTACAGCCAAGTTTTTTTTTATTTCTGTTTACTAGTTTAAAACAATCCATTATTATATGTCAACCTATCCAAAGTTAACGCATTACGGCCAAGTCCAGTAAAGTAGTTGAACCAACTATATGCCAAAGAAATGGGACTTCGCCACTGCCGTTGTATGATACATATATAAATAGGAATGTTCCATTAGGAAATCACAGCATACATGTACACACGTTTTAGTATCCACAAGTCAATTCCATATTTACAACTTGGACGGTCGCACAAGACCAAATTTACAATTTGGACGGTCGAACAAGACCATAGTCGTAGTCGGGTTTATTGTCGATTCGCAACGTCTTCAGAAAGTGCGCATGTGCATCAACGTCAAACATGGTCTTCTGCACCGCCGGAAGCTTAAACATGTGCTCTATCCAACGACTGAGATGCGGGAAGTTAGCGGGTGTGATCACTGTTTCTGGAACGATTCTGTTCACAACCGGCAATCTTTCGAACCATGGCCACAACATTAAGTCCGCCATGCACACTTTTGATCCTGCAAACATCGTTTTATTTTATTGTACAAAGCGGGAGGGAAGGGCATTGAAAATAATATTTGAAACGTTCTAAAATAACAATATGTATGTATACATGTATAGTTATTCTCCAATATGGATTGCCGATACCGGAACGGAAACACTGGTGAAGTAAATTTAGAAAATAATCGAACAATAACTATCTGAACCGATGTGTACGTATATAATGTACACATGCACATGTATGAAGACAACATTTTATTCACACAGGATTCAAGAAACGACTTGGTACGGAAATGAAAAGTCGTTACAAGAAATAATGGAAACGATAAAAACCACTACTTGATCATGCGACTGTGTTAGTAACGTACCTCCGAAGAAAGGTCCTTCGCCTCTTGCGCTGAGCTCCCGGTCATATCTCGAGAACGCTCGCATGAGTCTGTCAAAGACTGTCTTGTCCTGGCCGGCCGTTCCGGCTACGTCGTAGAACGAGCTGATCAACTTAATAAAGCTCGATTGGTCATTGTCGGCTCAGGTACTACTTTAAAGTTCGCCTGGTACTCTTAAGTATACTACAACGTACCTGGGGTAAGGAACATATACTACAAAGTACCCCGGAGTATGGCCAGGTGCCTTTAAGCGTATTTTCCGTACCCGGGGTAAATTGTATACTTAAGAGTATCCGGGGTACTTATAAGTAGTACATTAGCTGACAACGACCGATTGAGCCTAAATAAATGGGTTTGTCGTTGGAATACATAGCTAAATGCATGTGCATACAGTTTCGTCACCGATCAGCCTGTGTAGTTCCGAGTTATACAAGCTGATCCGGGACAGAGAGTTTTGACTACATCGGATTAACGGACACTTTCTGGAAGAGAAAATATGGTCAAGTCTGCCGGAACACTAAAATTGTACGTTGATCTCGAGACTTTACGGTCTTGCATTACGCCTCCTTTTACAAGAACATGCTTCAGTTATATTAAAATAAAATTAATTCCATGGTCACAAGAAAACCATTGATGCGAAACATCAATGGGGTCACATTTTTAAATTTTAACAGTTTATATTGCGGCACGAGTAAAACAATATTAGGCGTGACCATTGCCTCACGACATAACGGGTTTTACAATTCTCATTATACAAGTGTTATTAAAAAGTATTGCAATTTGTAACAAGCTGACAGAAAGACAAATGTATTAATAACCGATCCCCTAAGCGACCGTTTAAGGAAACAAGTCAGTTTAATAAAGGAATCACAACTTATGATTTGCAACACTTAATGAGTGTTATTGTTTCGTCATTAAGGATATATTGATAACATCAAATAGATACATTTTAAGGGGGGAGCAGCAAAAATTAGTTACGGTATATGCATTTACCATCATGGAGTACGAACGACTAATGGACTGCAACTTCTTCTCATTTTTAAATAAGCGGTAGACAATTGAATATACAAGCAATTTGAAACCCCTTCAAGAGGCTTTAGGGTTTTTGGGGTGCACACAAATATTGATTTCGACGATGGACTCACCTTGTTCATGGACTCCCACAGCTGCCTATCTCGCGCACGCCTGTATGGATCTGCGGGGTTGAGTTTCTCGCCCGGGAACGTCTCGTCCAGGAAGTCGTTGCACGTGGCGGACTCGTGCAGAATCCCGTCATCCCACTCGAGCACCGGAACCAGTCCAATCGGGTTCATAGCAAACAACCAGTCGGGTTTGCGCTTCAAGTTAACATTGACCACCTCGAAGCTAAAAATAAATATATCAACTAACATGTATTTAGTTTTTGTATTACCCGTATATCCGATACATAAGGGTGCTGTTTTATATCTTAGACGAATCAACGGATATTGTTTCATGTGTTTCCATATTAATGCACGAGTAAATGTTTTCATAGCAAATGTGGTGCTCACGTCGATGAATTCGATTATGTGTTAATACTACTAATCAAAAGGACCCAATTTAACTAGCAATGGCACCAAGTACATCTTATCATCTATATGAGAGCGTCGAAATTAATAACAGACGGTCGTGTTATGTGCAAGTCTTTGTTTATTCAAGCAGGTAGACCCCAAGCCGTTTCTCCTAGAAATAACAGTTTAAAAAATCCCAGTGCTTCTTTAAGTGATGTCTAAGCAACGAAAGCACGTATCAGAAGCCAATTCCAGGGTTCATCAAGCACTTACGGTATCTGTCGGTGCTCCAGTAGCAGACGGGTTCTCTGAGCGTACGGACAGAAGCGCATACTGTACAGTCTCAGCACCCCGGGCTTGCGTGAGGGGCACGGGTCATCTGTGGTTCAGATAACGGGAAAATGTTTTTGTTTCGATTTGACGATTTTTTTCAGAGTATTTATATATTTATTTTATTATTAAAGAGTATTTATTTTATTATGAAAGAGTATGTATATGTTAATTTTAATTATTAAAGAGTATTTATATGTTTGTTTTATTATTAAAGAGTAGTTATATGTATTTATTTTATTATGTTAATTTACTGTGTACATATTTTTTACTCGCATACAAGGAGAAAATTAAGAAATCAATAAAAACAAACTACATGTACTTCAACCAGCGCTCGTATAAATTATTTCTCGATTAATCTCCATACCAATGATGGGGCCGTGCTGGAATATGAACTCAAACATTCAGAACAGACAGTCCTGTGCTTCACCAAATGAGCAAGCTCGGTCCGGCCCATACAGTATAATAGTACAAGTAAATAAACTACCCGTACATACATCGCTACTTAGCATTTAACATAACCGTACACTGTGTATAACAAAAGGTCAGAAAGACGGTAGGTTTTCACACTTCAAATTCACAATATGGAAAACACCTGAATATGTAACACGACTCACATTTATATACTGAGTGGAGCAAGTTATTTGTTGTTGTGTTGACCATTACTGACAAATAAAGCGGAAAAGCGATCGCGATAACATTAACGGTAATGATAAACCAATACAAATAGCATTTTTAGCATTCAGCTAGAGGTCCAACTTTGAGGATAATTATACAGCTCACCTTTTCCGAGTGCAAACTCCGACATTGTGTCCTGGAATTGAAGAACGCTGCAAAGTCTGGTCAATAAGACGCCAGGAACACGCGCACTCGTGTTCAATCCCCACAGCGAACTCCGGAGACTGAGAGTCCACATATGAATCCAACAACCGGCGGTCTAGAGGGCGATATAGATCGTGTGTTCTATATTATAACCTGGTGGATAAAAGAACTCGCATAAACAAACGATATAAGCTATAGCCGAGATAAAACTTTGTTTATATGTCGATAACATTGTCATAAACTTGATAGTTGTAAACGTGTAATGCATTAAAGATCCACATATAAAAAAACTTATCATGTTTTTATACACGTATTTATTATCCGTATAAATCCAAATCAGGGAACATATTGTTCTTACAATTATGCTCATTCAGTATTGCTTTCTTATCTAAATTATCTAATTAGCACGAAAATAATAAGAATCGGATATTCGTTATAAAAGCGTGTGGCAATATTTTCATTTTTTAAAAAGCTAAGTGATTATCAGATAGATAACCACGATGCGCTTAAATAACGATTTCATAGCGGAAGTTACTATGTGAGATACGAACAATTAACATTTTACTTTGTACTTTACTTATATAGCCATCTTATTGTGTACGAGACGTGACGAGGAGAGCGCCCATATCTTATATGAGCCTCGCTCTGTGAAAAGGGGATTAATGCACGTGCGTAAAGTTTCGTCCCACAGGCTAATCAGGGACGACTCTTTCCGCCTTAACTGGATTTTTGCTAAGAAGAGATTTTCTTTAAACGAAAAATATCACAAAAGCGGAAAGTGTCGTCCCTGATGAGCCTGTGTGGACTGCACAGGCTAGTCTTGGACGTTAGTTTACGCTCATGCATTTAACCCCGTTTTCACATAGCGAGGCTCATATAAAAAACGCAGCCATTCACTGGACGCTTTTAGCGGACATGAAGGATCTGACTTGACTTGACATTTCATACCATATTTTCTTAAACTTGTTCAGAAATTTTGTTAGTAAGCACAGGCGCTCGATGGCAATGACTCAATCATTCGACTATCCGTTGTGACGTTTTTTTTAAATGCAGCTGCAGCCGTGATTTTTATAAACCTGTTTATTATAATTCATACACATACTAAATCAATAAAAAACTTTCCGACTAAACGTCTTCTTAAAAAAAATTAGTTCGACTATGTATATAGATATTGACATCTATATACATAGTCGAACTAACTTTTTTTCAAAAGACGTTTTGTCGGAAGATTTTTATTGATTTAGTATGTGTATGCATTATAATAAACAGATTTATAAAAATTATTGGGAATTATTGTGTCATTGCCATCGAGCGCCTGTGTTAGTAAGCGAGCCTTTGGCGGTATTTGGATGGTATAATATTACGAGTGTCAACTCTTTTTTTATCGCGTGTTTTGAAATTAGCACAGAAAATTAATATTTACGTAAACGTCATGATAAAACCAGAAAGGTATTTACATTGCGTGACGTCATTTGACGTTCCAGCGTCATTTCAGCAAAATAACGTTACGCGTTTGGTCAGTCAACCAAAGTGGCCAAATAAATCATAAGTTCATCGCAACTACCCTTGCGTAAAATCTACAAAGGACAGACGAGACATTTTCAGGAAAAATACTTTTCCAATTGAGTTAAAAGTCGTTTTGATGTTCAAGAATCCCACCTCGTGCAATAAACGATAAAGGGCAAAACATGAAAATGTGGTGGATCAGACCGTCAGTTTCCCGACTGATCTGAACGAAGGGGGATCTAATGAAATAGCTCCACCTAGCAGTCCAGGGAAAGGAAACCATTACGGCTCGTATTAATTTAAATTAGTTACCATGTAACTCTTGTACCAGATTCATGAACATTTTGTCGAATTTGCAAGGCAGTGGCCTCTTTTTAGTCAATGGGCAAACTCGAAAACGTGATATTTACGCAGACACTGACCAATCCCCACTGTTACATAGGATATTCGCTGTCTTCTAAGTATCGGCACCATTGTTTTCGCAAGATTATGAATGAACTATTATATTCTCCCAATGTTAACCAATAATCTTATATCACAATAAGTCATGATCCACGTATTGTAAACATGGGTCTTCCGAAATATCCTTTCGGTGGCCGCAATGTGTCTGTTAAGGACGTGAAACCAATGCAGATCAGGCGCATGGTACTTGCAATGGCATCTTTGCGTCTCTCGACAGCCTAAGTCCATAGAAATAACAACGTGAATTAGACGTGGATTCAACGCAAGATGTGCACACAGTGCCCTTACGACGGGTGTTTTTTACGTACGACCGACGCAGCAAAACTTACGCGCTTGTGCTAATGTAAGTTGCGCTGGTTGCGGCGACCTTGCGATTGTGGGAAAAGACGCGCGGTCGCCGTACATCCGACGCACGTTTTCGACAAAAATCTTCACGCATGCTCGACCCAATCTTACTGTGACAACGGCTAAAGGTCGACACTTCACGTTTGTGAACACGACTGGAGACTGGATGTCCACGTTAAAGCAACGGATAGATACAACCGTCCGGGAGAGATGGCTTGTACGGCACTCACACGAATATTCTGTTTTGAGTTTTTAACGCGCATAAATCTATGGTTAACATCCTGTTATTGTAATACAAGCGATCCGAATGAAAAATATCATTGAAATGGTCCTTGTATCGACGGTAGAGTATTTCCTATTCACATATAAGGTAACGTTGTGCTTTCACAAATTTGAAAATTCTAGACCACTTAGATCTATTATTTTTTTCTCTCATCAATAATTAAAGTACACTGCTATTGGTTATGTTTGTATGTAAGCTTAGATCTCGGCGTGTCGGATTGATGAGTGATTCAATAAATTTACTACCATTCGGTGTAAACGAAGTTGTTATACCAAAGAGACCAATCGATTTTTTATTATTTTATATTGAATTTTCATTTATTTTTTTAGCATTCGATCATATTCGGTGAATAACATTTAAAATATGATCTCGAACTTATTAGAAACCAATTTGGGATAGATTTCGGTCATTAAATAAAGCTATTCAATTGGGAAATAACGCATGTAGCGTAATACAAATTTAACGAAGACAAAAGTACATCCGACGCAAATTTTTCTATATAGTTTTTTTGCTTATGTTAGCGGAAACAAACATTGTTTCGCATTACGAATTGCAAGAAGCGCTTTTAAATTTCCCGCGCATACGAGTTTTACTCCACTAAGAAATTACCTCCCTTTACAAAACTATTTCCGCCTCGCCTGACGCTTGGCAGCCATTTGCAAAGAAAACAGTTCATCGAAATATTTTGTCAAGTCAAGCATTAGGAGCACTCACCGTTAGTAACGTGAATATGAAAATTATGGTAAGGCATTAAAATATACAAAAATGCATTATATATCCGCTCATCAATTAGAATTAAGGCTTTAAATTAAAATATTTTAATGTAAACGCTCGCATGCGCCGAGGAGATCGTGAACGCCATTAGAAGCTTGATCTTGGTCAATGTCAAAGAAATGCACAATCTCCGTCTTAGTGATGTCTACTGAAAGGTGTTTCTTTAATTCTCTGTCATTGATTTCACATTTAAATAAATGTCATTCTACCGATTCTCATTGAAAACATGGGTTCTGAGCTTCTTTCTCTCAGCCATTGGCATTGGTGAGTTGCAATAATCCAACTCCCAGCTATATTGACCCTCCGGGTCGCTGGGAGTTGGAATTGATTACACAATTCTTAATGGAAATTTTACCGCCTGGATTCCGGGCGGTAATTTATTGGTAAAAAAAGCGACATAAACTATTTTCTGGCATAAATAACCACAAACATATGAATATATCACTAATACGCCATTTAAAACAACTAGCGTGATACGATGTAATGGCATAATAATGATATTAATCCAAAGTTTCAAACACATCAACGGTTCATTTAAATGTGATCGTTTAAGCTATATGACAGTTACCTTAACTCATTGCGGTATGACGAATCAAATATTCCGAATTCGAAAATACGCTATCGGCTAGCTCCGCAATATCCGCAAGATATATCTCATGTCTAATCAACCAATCGTTATACACTGACTTTTATCCGGAACCTCCGTACTATTGATCGAATCGTTAATTTAAAACTTCGGCTTTCGGTATGATTACGTTTTTTTATCAACTTTATGTTTTGAGCATTTATCAACAAACAACACGCAAATTGATGTCGATTGTAACAGGTATTGTGTTTGTAACAATGTATTAGGTTGATTGAACTCGATTTGATAGACATACGTGAGACATAATATTTTTACATTGAATTTGATTTTGCCAATAAGAACTCTGAGCAGTTCGAATGTACTCATAAAAGCTGAGAGCATTAAATAAGAACTAAGCCATTGGTGTACAGGGATGGACATATCCAGTTTATGAGGTCCTTCCTCGCCCTAGGGAGCATTATGTGTGGACCAGCACTCCTACACAGCGATTTTTTTTGTCCTTTTGGGAAAAGTACCCGTACCGGTCCAATTGGGAAAAATTGAGTCAAGAAACCTCAAAATTGGGAAAAATCGAGTCGTGAAAACCTTAAATTGGGAAATTTGTGTATTTGATTTTTTGCTCCCAAATACATTAATTTTTATACGCCCGTATAAAATACGGGACGTATTNTAATTGGGAAAGTGCCGTTTACCGGTACATTATAAAGAAGGAAAAAAATCGCTGCTACCTAATTAACTGACTAGACTTAGTTCAGTTTAAACCTATTTATTTAAGCTCGATTGTAAGAAAGTACTTGTTAATTATTTGAAACGCTCTTGAGTCCGTTTCCTGGGACTAGAACCAGTACTTGGTGTCTTTTTGGGGAGATCGAAAGAATGCTCCCACTGTAGGGAACCCGTGACCTCCCGATCGCTAGGCGGACACCATATCCACTACGCCACAGCGACCTGATTCAGACTAGACTCCGGAAAAATAGGACGAATTTTTGAAGTAAAGCTGCAATTTCCAGCTTTTAAGTTACTGACAATTTTTCAATTTTTGATCTGGTCTTGTGTTCTGGGTAGTCTTATTTATAAGACGTTGCCAAGAATTTAGAGATACTTTTAATATGGGCTAAATTCTTTGGAACGTCTTATCGGCCAAGGACCAATTACGTGGTGGAAACCAGAAAGTTTAAATTTTCATCAATATGCTTAAAATTGCAAAATAACATTACCAACTCATAAAGTTTTAGTTAAGAAGTCCATTTTTACCTCAAATATCATCAAATGGAAGTTAAAAGGCATAATTTGTGTCATTTAAACTTATGCTTAAATCGCAATACAATCACTGAC
Organism: Dreissena rostriformis; assembly: GCA_007657795.1. Classification (NCBI taxonomy): domain Eukaryota; kingdom Metazoa; phylum Mollusca; class Bivalvia; order Myida; family Dreissenidae; genus Dreissena; species Dreissena rostriformis. The sequence continues at coordinate 82,328 of VMBQ01003091.1, forward strand.
CTCTCGCCATGTTATGAAACATTTAAATATCAACCAATCAGAAGAAGGCATTACGGTGTAATAGGCTGCGTTATCGATTAAAATCTTCCTGCGGTACACAACGGGCAAAGCGAGGGGAATTGAAAATGTGAATAGTGGGTTGATTTAAATTGCTCAGGCGTGCAAAATTGAAAGTGTCATTACATAATTCTTACGGAACATTATCGAGAAATNTCAAATATAAAAAAGTGATAAACAAATTATATCGATTTACAAATAAGCGTTTTCTTACCAAAATGATGATTTAGCAGATTGCTAGAAACAATTAGAAAAATTAAGGGCTGCTATTGTGACGTATTGGAACTTGTTAGTTTCTTAAGTCAGTCAAGTCAATTTTATTTTGTAAACACACTACATAGTTATACATTATAACTAGCTATTAGATCCTAACATAGTTGTGTCTAAAACATGTTTATAAAAAATATATGTGGGTTGTGTTAATAAAGCGATTTACATGATTAAGTTATTGATACTTTTTAGATATTAACATAGTTGTGGTTAGAGCATATCTACATACACGCACATACATACACAAACAACAACAACATTTACAAGACAGATGCGGTGTTAATATATCGAAAGTATTTGATTTAGTTATTGATATTTTATCAATAGTTACTAAGAATGTATATGAATTCTGAATGACAGATGTGAAAATTAAAGTAAGATGTATCACTGGTGTTGAAATTATGTTTGTTTTGGATAAAAAGTCAATTGAATAATTTTAAAATGTTATATATTAACTTCGAACCCTTAATGTTATGTTCATATACATATCTAAGTATCTATTTAATTTGATATGACATGTGTGAGGTTTAATAAGTACAGAGCTTTTCCCCCGGTAAAGTCAACATATTAAAATTATTTTAAAGAGATGTGTACTTAGTTAACTTCACACATCGAAATTATATCAAAACTATTGAAAAGGTCATGTTTTGTAATTATTTGTGTGCAAAACATGAGAATCGATATTTAAGTTTTTTGTAAAAAACAACAACTCAGAACATGTTCCAGTAGCTATGATATGTGGTTTGAAGAAAAATGCCATCTTAATCACCCATATTTTTAAGAATATTACATTAAAAAGATTCATTCCAAATATATAATAAATAAATTACTTAACTAATTAATAATAAATAAATATAATAAATTAATCTGATTCTTCGAATATGATATGGCATTTCTAGATTTATTTACATGACTTCAAAAATGCAATTCAGTTTTCAAATGATGTATTATATATAAATAAGAATCGTAACGTGTATAACAGTTAGTATAACGTTTTATTATAAGCAGCTTCTGGAGTTTCACTTCTTTTTTATTATAAACCTCGCAATATCATTCTGTATATCTGCCTATCCACTCACAGAAACTTTTGATATTAGCTTATATTGTATGTAGCATTCGAACTTGCATGCATTATTCCATAATATAAAGTTGTTCAAGTGTGATAACAATTGAACCATGTCACATAGTGTTGGAGAGACATATTTTTGAGCTGCTATTTGTTGGTTAATTAGTTGATTGGTTATTCTGTGTATTGTTTGTGTCCGACCAATTACTATTTTGTGATTTCAAAACATATTGGCAAACTGTATGCTTGTATCAATACTTCGTGTCGTGTTTCAACGCCCATGACCTGATTAATGGTCAAGGTCACAGTTGACACTGTGTTTGTGACGTTTGTGCATATTCTTTATATGGAAATAATGACAGTATGTGCTGATACCCGGCCCATATCTTACTTGTACATGGTGCAATTAAAATTGGTACAAATGATCGTCATGTTAAGTTGAGTTGTCAAGTGCAACAACCATGTCCCTCGCTTAAAGGTCAAGGTTACAGTGGACACTGAAGTGTATGAATGGGTTTCAAAACAAATGTGCACAAATGTTATCATATCAAGATGATGTTCATTATGTATATAAGACATTTAAACTCTATGTATAAAGTTAATTATCATCTTAGCCCAGTCTGCTTGTACAGAAGCTTTGTATGTGTGTTGTTATCGGATTTAGTTATTTCGCAATTGTTATATCGATGATGGACGGTGACGAACTGGTAAATGTTTTTCCACACAGAACACATACAAAATGATTCCACTCGGGTGTAACAGATTTCTCTGGAACTCTTTTGTTGGCATTGACACACAACCACGCACTCACGCACGCACTCTTGCACGTACGCACCCCCACACATACGCGGGGAAAAAAACTGTTATACGCAAACAGAAACGTTAAGTTAAAGGAGTACAATCAGAGACAAACAGTTATGTTCAAACTCTTATTCATAAAGATGAGGAAATGTTATTAATTTGAACGTTAAAAACAAAGTCCCCTCGTGTTTTTTGGTGTGCATTAAAGGGATTTGTTCACGTATAATCTACCGTAAACCAACACATTTTCGTTTTATTTCATGCATTTTCCGCCGTTTATTTACATTTTAAAATAATTAACACTGGAGAATTTCGCTGCCATAATGACATCATAACGTACAAAACGACGTTATTTCACAGTAAAAGAAAAAAATAAATCGAAAATTTTACTATTATTTAAAATGTTTGAAACTGTTAATTATCGTTTTTAAATCACGGATATTTCTCTATAAACCATAGTAAAGCATTTAATAAAAGGTTTTAACAACCGCAACTATACATATTGAAATAATTATTATCGTTTGGTATTCGTTGAGATTCGAAGCAGTGTCAATTCAAAGCAAATTCGCTTTTTCAGTAGCACACAGTTGTACACAATTCGCAATTAAAAAGCATTAAACACGTTTCAATTGTTAACCATTTCAAAGCATTATTGTCCTTGAACAAAACAATATATTTTTTTTTTCTAAGCAAACACTTTAAGAAAATATTAGTTTGCTTCTTGTTATACAATGAACTAATATACTTAGTTTTGGAATCTTTGTCTATGTTTAAATGTCAATCTGTGGAAAGTACTTAAAAACCAAGTGGGTTTGGTTAACGGCGCATGTTTTATAGTCGTTGTAGTGGTATCGCTGTATTTTCATGTTTCCATGGTTTCACCAGTCGAAAATGAGGACAACATAATTTGGTTACTGTGGAGGCACCATGTTGTTGTACAATGTTAGCTATCTTTTGCAATTCACAAATTTACGATTGGGTGAACACAAAGTAAATCTACATAGCTCGTATTAATAAGAACTTTTTTTTAATGAATATATAAGTTGGACAAACATTGATCGTTATTGAATACATGAAAGAAAAATACAAAATCATGTAGCGTAGAATCGTTTGTGTCACCGGTGTTGTTGTTGTGGTCCATTGTATTGGTCGTTCATTTATCGTGTTGAAGCAGTGGGTAATCATGACAACGTGCTGTAACTTTAAGGACATGGCCTCGCCGTCGGGCATGGCGCACACGTCGTGGTCGTCGCTGAAAATAATGACATCGAATTTATGTAAAAATATATTAAATTTTTATTTTTAAGTTTGTAAGGACCCTCTGTGGAAATGAACAATCGCCAGTGGAACCAAATAGATTATCTTTTTTAAGTTAAGAAGTCTATTAAAGTGTGGAAATCATAGTTTAGTTATCACTTATACGTTTTATTGTTTCGAATTATATATGATAACCTTATTATAACAAACAAAGGTATAGGGTGAAGACGGACACAACTACTCAAGGACATAACCCCATGTCATTGTGTATTACTTGTTGACAAAAAGTATATGAGGTAAAACAACATCAAAACAACAAACGGTGTTAAGTTGGTTAACTGAATGTGGCATAGTTCGAATAATGTGCAATATCAAAGTTATACAACATTCCTTATTGGATTATCTAGGTGGCCTCCGACAGCGTCTGTTTTTGTGCGCATGCTCTTTACACTACTTACATATATAATATTTCAATTTACTAGCGTCTGATATGTATGTCGTGTTCTGAGAAAACTGGGCATTATGCATGTGCGTAAAGTGTCGTCCCAGATCAGCCTGTGCCCAGATCAGCACAGGCTAATCCGGGACGACACATTATGCCCAGTTTTCTCAGAACGCGACTCTTTTAATTCGGTAAGGGAATTATTATATCCGTTTGCATCTGTGTAGTTACTAGGTTATCAGACATGTGAAGCTGAAATTTGGCACATCTTCAAAAGAATGATGCTTTTTCATTACATTGTAATGACATAATTTCATGCAATCGCTTGTTATCGATATCCAAAATTTTAAGTTTAATGTGTTACATAAACCGGGTCAAAGTTTCCTATTTTTAAGTATGTTAAATACTCATAATGCAGTTTCGTTCGTCGGTCCCGACTTTGATTGAATATTATCCAAAAAATGAACCGATAGTTTTAACCTGTTTTATTTAGAGTGTTATTTCGCTGGTTTGAATAAAATATATGCATTATTTTTTAAATATATGACACTTTTTTGTCTTTGTCCTGACTCTGAACACGCCCATATAAGTTGTTCTTACTCGCGATGCAGTTGAGTTCGTCGGCGCCGTCCAGGCAGTGCATGACTCCGTCACAGACCTGCGCCGGCGTCACGAATGTAGGGCGGCCTTTCTGGTCACACTGGAGCGTTCCTCTACTGGTCACTAAAAATAAAGAATAAAGAACATAAGGGTTTCTGGATCTGTGAGTCGTCCGTCTGCCCAACGATATGTCAAAAAGTCCATTTCAAAAAAATCATTGTGATCCATGTTCAGTTATATTGAGGATCAAGTTATTGTTCGAAACCTTTTTAGGAAAGCAAATTCCTTGTATTCCATTATTTTTGGCGAAATATACATTTCATCATGATTATAAAATACAAGTACATGTTGTTTTTTAAACGGGATTTTTCATTAAAAATTAACGTCAGTTAAGGCGTTAATTGTCGTCCCTGATCGGCCTGTGCGGACTGCACAGGCTTATCTGGGACGACACTTTACGCACATGCATTAAACCCCTTTTTCACAGAGCGCGATTCAAATTCAATGTATACATACCAATAGGGCCAGGTCCCCATGGCCCTATAGGGCCAGGTCCCCATGACCCTCCGTTTAGTAGATGGCCTTTGGCGATATTTACCATCAGAACAGTCATCTTAAAAAGTTTAAGTCAAGTATATATTATTTTGTAAACAACGGCCAAAATTACATAGTTATACATTATAACTATTAGATCCTAACAGAGTTGTGTCTAGAACATGTTTATAAAAAATATATATGGGTTGTGTTAATATAGTTATGTACATGATTAAGTTATTGATATTTTTAGATCTTGACATAGTTGTGATTAGAACATATCCACATACACGCACACACATACATATTTAACAATAACACAAACAGAACAGATGCGGTGTTAATATATCGGAAGTATTTGATTAAGATATTGATATTTTTCAGTAGATGCTATACATATACATTGTATACATAACTTTTTTAAAAAGAGCTTCATCATTAGATCTCATTAACTTATAAAAATCTAGCGGTGAATCATCTTAAGAGTACCAGCTATATAAAGATAATTTAATCGTATTTCATTTTATTTGGTACACCTGCAGAAATCATGGTATTCGCAATCCAGATATCGAACTTCGTTTGTTGAACATTTATTACATATTCTGTTATCTTTTTGTACATTATTGTAAATCTAAAATATACCGATCAAAGTAAGCAAAAGTGTCGATTTTTCATTTTTTTATCCAGCTAATAAACAACGATTTGTGTCGTGTTCTGAGAAATCTGGGCATAATGCATGTGCGGAAAGTGTCGTCCCAGATTAGCCTGTGCAGTCCGTACAGGCTAATCAGGGACGACAATTTCCGTTTTTATGGAATTTTTCGTTGAAATGAAGTCTCTCCTTTTCAAAAATCCAATTTGCGGACTGCATAGGCTAATCTAGGACGACACTTTACGCACATGCATTATGCCCAGTTTTCTCAGAACAAGACTCAGATAGTTATTTATCTGTTAATTGGCCAATAAATGACGATAGGGTGCCATTCGTTTCGTTTCGTTTATTTCAATATCAATATGTAAGATTTAAAAAAAAATCAAATAAACATTTCAGGTAGCATTTGTGTTTTCGAGGAGGCAAAATAATTATAACAAGAGGTACAATCATGTTCGTCATCTAAACAAATTCACCGAAAATCTGAATATTCTCAATGAAGACACATATTTTGATATTCCTACATTGAATATTAATTAACCAAAATTACTTTGTTTAAATTATACTTGTATTCTTTACTATTTTTATGACATTAGTACCTCAAACCCAATGCGTTTGGAACAAAATGTAGTTAAATGATCTAACGTTAAAAAATATAAAAACATATTCAAAGTTGATTAAAACAAATCAGACATGTAAATCAAATATTCTAGCATGATAATTTGTGTTGTTATTTTTTACAGACAAATAACTCAATAACTGTTGTTACTACCAATTAAACAGTAAAAATGACTGCCACTATATCGCTTAAACAATGACGAATAGTTTTAATCAAATAAACAATATGTTTAAAATAGGAAAATCATTTCATATCATAGTTTATCCGGCATTCTGCCTTTGGCCAAGAACATATAAACAAAAGAAATATGGCCAAGACAGGGAATCATACAATGTAACATATTTAAGGATAAACACACATGACAATACAAATGTTTAGTAATAACAAATAACATGAAAGAACATGTAATACATTCATGTGTGTAAACGTGCAATTATAAATCAAAGTCAAAAGTCAAAAGATTGACTTACCAGAAGGAGCGTAATAAATGCCTGCATCTTTACTCCAAGTGTGTGTGTCTGTCTTAGAGCACTGAACAGTGACATCACCTTTTATACTAAATATATATATTGAAGACGTTCTATATTGTGGTTACGCTATGGCCAAAGTGTCTACAAAACGTCGACGGTATTTCGTTATTACGTTGAATCGGCTTTTGATACGCCGCTTATAGTTGATTTTTAGGTCGTTTGATGTTGCCTTTGAGTTTTTAAGGATAAATTGCTCACAAGAAAATTGGGGATAGCGTTTCATGTAACAAATTCATTTGATATAAAGATAATATGTTTGATAAACATAGATATTAAATTTAAAATGCGCATTACTAGGAATTTGATATTTAAATGTTATACTCTACTATGAATGGCATTGAAATGATACATTTATTTAGATTTTACCACCGGAAACGAAGTTTGAGTGGATAACATTAGAGGCAATATGTCGGTCTATGTCTCATAAATTGTTATATGGACTTCCATATTTCTGAAGTGATTTATTTAAAACTTTTAATATAACAATTATGTCATTACCATGCAGTGTAGATGTGCAAGACACTTTTTCATCCCAATGATCAAGACATGTCTTAGCTATTTGCCGTCGAACATAAGTAACATAGGGGTGAGTGGGTATTAGTCCCGTTAGTACAAACGCTGTATCAAAACACGTGTCCATGGAAGCGTCATTTTACCATTGCGAATCCTATTTTGTAGTCCTAGATAACACTATCACTCTCTGCGTCCTTATTTTGAGATATTTAAAGGGACCTTTTCATGTTTTGGTAAATTGACAAAAAAAAAAATTGTTTCAGATTTGCACATTTTCGTTGTAGATTCTAGTTACAAGTATTATATTTGCGAGGAAACAGTCAAACTGAACATGTACAATGCTCTTAAATATCCATTATATGCATCTTTCGACGATTTAAAAACCTGAAAATTATAAAGCGTTTCCAACGCGAGCGATTGACTAATTTGGAGAGTTCTGTTATATTTTGTGACATAACGAGGTTTACTTATATAATGTATAATATACACCGCTCACTGTATGAGCACGGATGGCCGAGTTTAAGTGCTAGACTTACACTCCAAGGGTTGGTGGTTAGAGCCCAGTTGAGGATTACTTTTTTTTCTTTCTTTACTTTGATTCTTGATTTTTTATGATCTTTTTATTTCAAATGTTTACATTTATCAAAGTTAAAGCATTAAATGACAAACTTCAATACATGCCAAAATCTTTGAAAAGGTCCCTTAAATCTTAATTGTGTTTAAGGGTGCTGTGTAGTACGGCGCTTTGGTGTAAACCCTTCTTTGGAGGTGAACACCAACGTGCTTTCGCTGTTTTGGACACCAACGTCGTTTCGTTTTTATTTTGTCAAAACCAAAGGCGTTGCAGCAGAACATATACATTGTAAAAAAAAGATCTTAATGTACTTATTCTTTGTCCTCTTTGACGTAATTTATCATATAATTTTCGTCATTGTGACCTTCACAATAATCATGCTTTGATTCACATAAATTTCACACAAAAATCATGCCTGCTTAACTGTTTTAATCATGAGATATATATTCTCATAAGGTATTTATGATTTATTATGATGATGATAATGTTTATGGTATACTTATAATAGTATGATTAAAATAAGGATGATTCTGACTACACATTATCTGTGTGAGCGTTACACGTGGTCTGTGTGAGCGTTACACGTGGTCTGTGATTTGGTCGATTGTGATTAGGTCATGATTAAACACATTATATTGATGTTCTTAGTATTTAGTTATTTCAGTTGATACTCATTAAGATGTCTAAACTGATTGAAAATACAATTTAATTCTTGGAAAACAAGTTAGTAAATCAGTGATGATAGACCACCTTAATAGTGATCGCAAAGCACATTGTACTGAACCGCAAAGGCGAAGATCAAATGTAAGGTTACCGTAACTTTATATTTCTTAAAATTAATTTCCCTCATGAGTTAGCCATAAGCCATTTAAGTTGACTCTGCTGGATCAAAAGATGCGGTGTCGGTAATAAATATCTGCAGCCTATCCTATGATAAACATATACATGCCAAACACTATCGATTGAATGCGTAGTAGTTTATTTTTGTTTAAATAATACAAACTACTTCAAAGCAAATACATTTACATCAGTTCTATCAAACGGTTTTAAAGATAAGAAGTTGGTTGGTTTGTAGAGATAATGATAAGGGTTGTGTCTGGTTGCCTGGGTTGTTTGTTGGGTTGTGCGGGGTCTTTGTTGATTTGGGTGGCATGGATGATTGGGCTGGATGTTGATTTGTTGATTGTTGGCTGGTTGTTTATAAGTATGTTTGGTTGGTGTTGAGCGTTTGTTTGTGTAAGGTTAGTGGTTGTTTGTTGGTAGGTTTTGTTGTTAGTTGAACCGTTGTAGGGTTGGGTTGGGTGACTTTAATGGTTAGTTGAATACGTTGTGAGAATTATTGGTTGCTGGTTGGATGGGGTGGTATGGATGTTTGGTTTAATTAGTTGTTGGTTGTTTTTTGGGTTAACTAGTGTGGTTTGTGGTCCAATAAGTTGTTTATTGGTTGAAGTTGGTTTTGTTGGGCGGTAAAGATAGTTGGTTGAATTTGTTGCTGGTTGGTTGGTTGGTGGTTTGGATGGGTGGTATTGATGGTTGGTTGAATAAACTGCTGGCTGGGTGGTTGGGATGTGTGGTGTGGATAGTTCCCTTATTTACTTGTTGGTTGGGTTGGCTGGTGTGTATGATAAGTGTGGATCGTTGGATGAAGTTGCTGTTTGGGTTGGGTGGCGTGGATGGTTGGGTTGGATGGTGTGTATGATAAGTGTGGATCGTTGGATGAAGTTGCTGTTTGGGTTGGGTGGCGTGGATGGTTGGTTGAATTAGGTTGGTTTGTTGGTTGGTGGTTTAATTTGATGGTGTGGCTAATTGGTTGAATTAGTTGCTGTTTGTGTTGGGAGGTATGGATGTTTAGTATAATTAGATTTTGCTTGGGTAGTTGTTGGTTGGTTGTGGTAATGTGGAGGGATGTTTGAATTTGATGTTGTTTATTAGGTTGTAGACTGGATAAGGTGACTTAAATGGTTGCTGTAAATAGTTGTTGATTGGGTTGTTATTTTGCGGCTTTTGGTGCGCGGATGGTTAGTTTCATAAGATGTTTATTGGATTGGTTTTGATGGGTTGTGTTGATAGTTTGTTGGATGGTTACTGGTGTGGTTGAGTGGTGTGGTTGAGTGGTGTGGTTGGTGACGTGACATTTTTTTGGTTTGGTGGTTGTTAGTTATATTTGGGAGTGGAATTGTTGTTGAATGAGTTGTTGGTTTGATTTGGTGGTTTGAAAAGTTGGTTAACTACGTGTTAGACGAGAGGCTGTTGCTTTAGTTGGGAGGTTTGGGTTGTTGGTTGAATTAATTTGTGGTTGGGTTGTTGTTGATTTCGTTAGCTGTTGTGTATAAGTGGTTGAATTTGTAATTGTGTGGGTGGTGTTCGATTTGGTTGAGTTGTTGGATGTGTGGTAAATTAAGTGTTGGTTGGGTTGAGTGGTGTGAATGTCTGGTGGAATAAGTTTTTGGTTGGGTAGTGGCTGGTTGGTTCCATTAGATGCTGGTTGGGTCGGCGGCCTGTCTCAGTGACAAGTGTCGCTGTCGAAGCGCGCAAACCACACACAAAAGCATGTCCTTTGGATACGTTGTCCTGTATGTGTACAATATATAGTCTATTAATAAGCGAACCGATTGCAATTGAAGGGAGAGTAGTGCGAACTTATTATAGTTACAGCCTTTGTACGTTGTCTGCCCTGGTTTACATAAAATTAAATGTTCAATGTTATTCTTTGCAACAAGTTATCCCTTTTTAATCTACTATTCTAACATATAAACCACAGAAAGGCATTCAAAAAATTTAGATGTCAAATAAAATTTGAACAATTAGTAGAAACGATTAAACCTAAGTTAAAAACTAAACTATACAGCGCATAGTAATTGTTGATAATTTTCTCAAATAAGCAGAGCCTTTCGCCTTCCGCTAGTAGGGGCTCTTGTGGGCTGACACGTGTTGCAGTTATCGCCTTCCGCTAGTAGGGGCTCTTGTGGGCTGACACGTGTTGCAGTTATGTTCCGGACGTACTCGTTGGTCTTGTGCTCCATGTAAGAGCTGCGGAGCAGTCTTCGGAGACACTTGTGTTTAAAAGCATGAATCCGTGTTTGAAGCGACCAGGTCTCGCAGTCGTACAGTAGGATGGGGACTTCGAGAGACTTGTAGAGCCTGTACTTGGTGGAGAAGCTTGTCCTCCATCTTCTCAGTCTGGCCATCGCTTCGGTCGCCATGGCAATTCTTATACGGATCTCAGCTGAACTGGTACCATCCTTGGACAGGGTTTCTCCTAAGTACTTGAAGCAGGTCACTTTTTCAAGCTTCTCGCCGTTCATGGTGATGTCGGCACTTATAATGGTCGTGATGTTCACCATGATCTTCGACACATCCGTGCTGACCTCCATCCCGTATTACCCTGCTCTTTCATAGAGAATGTTAGTTTGATCTTGAAGTTCTCTGCTGGTGCCACCCATGAGGTCAATTTCATCAGCGAATCACAAGTTTGATATAAGACTTTTACCGATTGAGATGTGGATGTGGTGATATTGGTGAGTCTCCTGCATTATCTTCACAAGTAAAAGGTTAAACAGGACAGGGGATAGCAGACATCCCTGACTGACACCCACTGATGTCTTGAAGAAGTCCCCCTGCTGTCCACTGAGAAGTCCTGCGCTGCTGGCGTTTACGTAGAGTTCTAGGATGACTTGCACCAGCCCTTCGTCTATGTTGAATCCTCTCATAACGTCTCAAATGTCATCATGCTACACGGGATCGAAAGCTTTCTTAATGCCGATGAAATTGTGGAAGAGGTCATGTTGGTGATGCAGGCGTTTCTTCATTATGGCTCTGCAGTTGAAGATCTGTTCCACTGTGCTCCGCCCAGCTCTGAAAACAGCCCACTCTTCGACCAGCAGTTCCTCGGCCTTAATTTTCAATCGATTTAGCATGACTTTTCTGGGATGACTGATGAGGCTGATGGTGCGGTTATTCTCGCACAGCTTTAAGTTTCCCTTTTTTCGATAGGTGGATGGCCAGAGACTGAGTCCACTCTTATGGCCACTTCTTCTCTTCCCAGATCTTTTGAAATAATGCCGTCATTGCTGCAGTCGTTGCCTCTAATCCGTGCTTAATCAGTTCGGACGGGACGTGGTCCACTCTCGGAGATGTTCCTGCCTGAAGACTACGCACTCCTTCCTCCACCTCTGCCTTAAGTTTGGACGCACTTTCGTCGTCCGCTTCTGGTTTGAGATCGTTCAGAAGGGGACTGGGGTCTGATTGAAGCGGGTAATTTTAGAGGTCGCTGCAGTCTTCAGTCCACCTGTTGTCACATACGTTATTCGCATATTTGTGACTAAATGAATAGTTACCCGACCAGACTTGTCTTTAACTTCGTGAAAGTTTATGGTATTGAGCTTTTTTCATTGTTATATTTTGACAAGAAAAGATGGGAGGGATAATTTTGTTTTCACATTTTTCTCACTGTAATTATGCGACAGAATACGTTCTTTTCATTATAATTCACGTTTCCCTTATCATTTTAGTAGCAGGGTGCCTTACTTGGATCATTTTCGTCTTTACACATTTTGTAGTAAAGTTCTATATCGGTCTCGTTGCTTCCTTTGTTCTTTTAAGGCCCGGTCACACTGCCAGAACTTTGCTCGAGCGTTCCTTGAACGGTATGAAGAAGGGCCGAATTTCGGCAACGCTCGTCACCGCGCACAAAATGGGGAAAAAAATCGAAAACACGGGCGTTGCCAAAGCAGTGCACCGCTGAAGCCAGCGTTGGTTTAGCGTTGGTTTAACGGAAGCCAGCGGTAGCGAGCGTTGGTTTAGCGGTGACGCGAGCGTTGAAAGAGCGGCGTTCTGCGCATGCGCGCGTCGGCTTGGCGGGAGTTTAAAGTTGGTTTAGCGGCAAACCGGGTCTGACTACGGAACTGAACGGATCGCTTTGATAGACGTTCTGATAATTTTTTATAGAAGTCGATAGTTGACGTTCATCATGCCACGTAGAAAAAAAGAAGTGGAAGGCTGGAGATGGAGAGGCAGCAGCTTCCAAGAAGATCATTACTGAGCAGGCAGCTGAACCAATGGAGTCAGGTAAATATAGGTAGCCCACTAGTTGTGTCAAGAAATATTCAACAACTGTGAAAAAATACTGTTATGTATTTTACTTCAACTTTTTAATTTATGCTTGAGTAGGTTACGCTGCCTCTTCCCATTACGCGAGGCTGTGTTTGGGCCTTTCACGACGATAGTGTCCTCCAAGTTCCGTCCTTCTCTCCATGCCCCAGGCTGCAGGTTGCCATCTGGTTGTGCACGGTCCACAAGTCTGTTCTGGAGCACTGGATAGCGGGTGCGCATCAGGTTGTGGAGGATGCAGCAAGCTTCCACGATGGTTCTGACAGTTTCATGCTGATGTTGCATGGTTGTGAGCAGAATCTGGAACCTGTTGGCCAGGATGCCGAATGCGTTTTCCACGACCCGTCTTGCCCTGGACAGCCGATAGTTGAAGATGCGCTCTTCATGGGTGAGCTTTTTGGTGTTGTACGGCTTCATGAGGTAGGTCCGCAGTGAGAAGGCGTCATCTCCGATGATGAAGTAAGGCACATTCTGATTGTCATTGGGTAGGGGGTCTGGCTGAGGAAAGGCATGAATCCTGTTCTGGTCCAGCCCACAATGGAGATCACATTCATTGTAGATCTGAGCGTCTGAGGATGAGCCATTGCCTGAGACGTCAATGTAGGTGAACTTGTAGTCAGCATCCACCATGGCAAACAGGATCACGCTGTAAAAGCCTTTGTAGTTGTAGAATTCTGAGCCAGAGTTAGGAGGAGCTTTACAGGCCACGTGCTTGCCATCAATGGCACCAACTGTGTGGGGAAAGTTCCATCTCTGGTACCATTTGTCAGCCAGGTCTCTCCATCCTNATTTCAGAAAGCTATGTGAAAAAATGTGTTAAAAATTCCCTGCTGAAATAACATGCAGAATTTCAGGTAAGAGGAGCATGATATTTAACAAAAGGGAAAGCCAAAATGAGTGAAAAGTTAAAGCTTTACATTTAACAGATGATATGCTTTATTCAGGAAAAAAGGCAATATTCCCATCTTTCCACATATAACACATGACAAAGAAATATAAAACTGGTTATATTTAACAGATGTACACAGTGTTTATTAAAATGTTCTTGTTTCAGTATACCAACAAGAGCAACTGCAAGCGGCACATGATGATACACACTGACGACCGCAAGCTCTATGAGTGTGAGTTCTGTTTGAAGAGATTTTCTCAGAAGTATGAGGTCCGCATGCATTCCAGGATTCACACTGGTATGCCATACTGAGGTTATCCAGATTTTTTGATTTTTTGATTTTTTTTTTTTCCCCAAAAATATTGATTTGCTCTCTATGACAAATTATATAAATATGAGTTTATCCAGAATATTTTTTATGCCCATGGTAGGGTTGCATATAGCAGTTGAACTGTTCGTCAGCCTGTCTGTCAGTCAGTCTGTGCGTCTGTCCGAAAACTTGAACATTGGCCATAACTTTTGCAATATTGAAGATAGCAATTTGATATTTGGCATGCATGTGTATCTCATGGAGCTGCACATTTTGAGTGGTGAAAGGTCAAGGTCATCCTTCAAGGTCAAAGGTCAAAAAACAAAATCCAAGGGAAGTAATAAGCTTTAAAGGGAGATAATTTCTATACCTGCCAAATGATAAATAGATTTTTTTTTTTGAAGCGGCACAGTAGGGGGCATTGTGTTTCTGACAAACACATCTCTTGTTTCTTCCTTAAAAAAGTAGTTTAAACCTATTTATTTTAGCTTGATTACATCGAAAGCCTATGACTTATATGAAACACTCTCGAGTCCTTTTCCTCGGACTAGAACCAGTGCTTGGTGTCTTTGGGGCTGAACTTAAGAACGCTCCTACAGTGGAGATCGAAACCCGTGACCTCCTGGTCGCTAGACAAACACCATATTCACTACGCCATGGCGACCTTCCTTTAAAATTGATTAGCTATCTGTGACAATTATATAAAGTCGCTCAGAAAATATTAAGTTACTCAATGATTATATTTATCATCTTCACAGCTGAAATAATGGTATTTTGTATGTGCTGTTAGTCACTTATTGTGCGAGAATATACAATTCCCATCAGATGAAATGGTAGTCCTGTCAGAGCTTACCTGATTTTCTTCTGTAGGCCAATAAAACTACACAAAATAATTAATAAAGGCCCCTGTCCTTTTTTTCCTCATGATTTAATTCCTATAGAACATAACTTAAAATAGTTTTTGGACAATAAACTAGGCTAAATCTAACATTTAAATGAGCCCCGCTCTATGAAAAGGGGGTTAAATGCATGTGTGTAAAGTGTCGTCCCATATTAGCTTGTGCAGTTCACACTGGCTAATCAGGGATAATTTCCGCTTTTATTGTATTTTTCATTTTAAGGAAGACTTCTTGACAAAAATCCAGTTATGGCGTCAAGTGTCGTCCCTGATTACAGTAATAAGCCTGTGAGGACTGCACAGGCTAATCTGGGACGACACTTTACGCACATGCATTGAAACCCTTTTTTAACAGAGCACGACTTAATTTATCCTTCTTCTAGGTGAGAAGCCGTACAGCTGTGCAGTGTGTGGTAAGACGTTCACAGAGCGCGGCAACTGGCGCCGGCACACCCAGATCCACGTGCGACCCCAGGAGACCTCCCCGTACAGGTGTGGCATCTGCTGTAAGGGCTTCTTCCATGCTGAGAAACTACAGGTGTGTACTCATGCCGACATGGTTGTGACTGATTTTTCCTCCTTTCAGCTGATTTCCTCCATTTTAATGTCAACTTATTTTACAAATAGTTATGATCTTTGCTGGATCTATGTACAAATGAGAAGTTTAAATGCACCATGTATGGGGGGTAGGACATTTTCCTCCCCTGGGTTGATTCTTAAATCACGCATCTGTACTTGTACATCTAGGGCAGAGTGATAACTGATGTAGGAATCAGTTTAAAAACAATCTGATCACAAGTTTCATGCGTAACCTTTGAAATATTAATATACCAGTAAAAGTGATGTAGAATTAAGCAATAATTCGTGTATGTTATAGTTTGTTGTCGAATAACCCACGGCCGGAAGTTTAGGAGCGTAGGGATTAAATCACGAGTGCGAAGCACGAGTGATTTGAAACCACGCATCTAAACTTCCAGCCGTGGGTTATTTGACAACAAACTATAGTGTACACAAATTATTTCGATTCTAACACGCTTTTTTTTCAAAAGATTTATACAATGTATCTTATTTTTCTTGTGTACTATTTTATGTGAAGTTTCGCCCAAAAATTACTTTCAGCTGTTCTGTCGATCCTCCGCCCTCAATAACAGCCAAACAGGATGGAAAAAAAACGTGTCATTTCTCCCGTTTGCTTAAATAAGAACAACAACAACTTGTGTAAACTTACATGTTTACATTGTACACTTTCAATTAACGAAAGAGTGTTACAGCTACAACGATAACAACACTCTAAATACCGGATTATTACGCTGGTGGAAAATGTATTGGCATGTTTTGTTTAGTTACAGCGCGTGATTTCAGTTTGTAAGCTCCGCCCATAATTATTGCAGAATAACCCATAGACGATTTTCGTCTTTGTTTATATGAAATTTGGCACGTACCGTGTTAGAATCTGTTACAAAACTCTGATATATTTGTTTCGTGATGCTCAACTTTTGACATACAGTCTAACCTGTCAATAAAGACCACTCAAGGGATTTGGTCGTTGTGGTCTTTGTTTGCAGGTGGGCTTTATTCGCAGGTACAATATATAGTGAAAAATCATTCGGGAGGAAATCAATGTGGTCTTTATAGACAGGTGGTCGCTATTAAAAGGTGGTCTCTGGGACAGGTTGGACTGTATTTGACATTCTGGATACAACAACAGGCAAAAATTGACGAATACGGTTGAAATCGTTATTAACACATCAATTTTACTAACTTAAAAACATGCTGATTTTTGACGAATTGATATTTTGTTATGCAACAATGTTTCTTCTTAATTTCAATTATTAATTTTACACATTTAACAATTGTTTTTTCATGTATATAAGGGAACAGTGTAAGGTGTCATCCCCTCAAAACAAACCTTCCAAATCATAATGATACAGTTTACCTTATATACTGATTTTACGCTAGGATTGTTCATAGCATTAGCAATACTACAAATTTTCTCCCTAAATGCCAAACATCCCCATCTTTAAGGATAAAAAAGCCTGATAATTAAATTTCACCATGCCTGTCTAGCAGCATGAATTATTTATATTTTATAACAGTGCTGATTTCTCAATGTTCCCTAAAGGTTCACCTGCAGATACATAGCGGCCAGCGTCCGTTTGTGTGCACAGTGTGTGGCCGCAAGGTTAAGAAGATAGGGGACATGTACAGACACCTGCGAACCCATACGGGCGAGAAACCATACAAGTGTCAGGTGAGACTGGCGTGCTGGCATTTTATAAATTAGAAATGTCTGAATGTGGGGATACAAGATAAAATTAATCAGAGTAATGTTATATCATAGGCTTCTTTTTCAAGAGTTGATATTTTTAGCCCGCCTTTTCCTATTTGATGAAACTAGCTGGAAACATAACAAAAATGCCTCTAACTTGGTTAGTTTATGTCCAAAGTGAGTCAAATTTTTATTCAAATAAGCTTACATTTAGAGGGGAATTTAAGAGTCATTATAGGGGAAAAATATATACCTTTTGAGCAGGGGAATGGGGCTGAATTTTGGCCCCAAATAATCCCTAAAAATTCACTGGATGTTCTTTGGGGATGTAAATGATGTTACATTTTAGTGTAACAGTGTACTGCATATGCAGCTTACACACTCAGGGCTTTTTCTTGATTTGGGGAAAGGGCCTGGCCTTTCATTTTGGGGAAAAAAATATGGACACGAATGAAAACGGGTAATACATTTCCCAAAGTATGCTTGAAATTAAGGGAAAATTGCATCATTTTAAAGAAATTTTATAAGGGGAAGGGTCCTTTCACTTGGGGGAAGGGGCCTATATAGGCCCTTGCTAAAAAAAAGGGAAAAAAAGCCCTGACAGCCATTTTCATTTACTGCCTATTTCTGTACGTGGCAGGTGTGTGGCAAGGGATTTGCCCAGAATGGCAACTTGAAGGACCACATGAAGATTCACACCGGTGAGAAGCCCCATATCTGTGAGCTCTGTGGCAAGGACTTTGCCAGGAAAATACTGCTCAAGGAGCACATCAAGCACCATCATAAGGGTAAGGGCATGTACTGTACTGTCCTTAACCCTTTACCGCTCAAAAGCAAAGTGAAAATGGCTATATGCAACCAGCATAAAACCAGAACAGCCTGCGAGTAACTCGCAGTCTGTTCAGGTTTTATGCTGTGTGCTTCTCATCAGTATCTTAAGGTTGGAAATGAAGCCTTCAAAACTGGACTGTATTAAGAAAGGTTTTTAATTTTGGACTGTACTTTCCTTAACCCTTTACCGCTTAGATACACATTTTGACGCGTTTGTAGTTCTTAAGGAAATCAAATTAAATTTAAGACCTTTCTTAAAAGATTGAAGTTTTTAAAGGCTTCATTTCCAAAACTGAGCAGCAAGCAGAATAAAATCTGAACAACAGTTTCTCATCTGCTGTTCTGGTTGTATGCTGTTTGCGTATAGCTATTTTCACTTTGCTTTTGAGCAGGAAAGGGTTAAGATTTCAGTAAAACCCCTTTCGAGTGAGTAGTATTCAGTGAGTAGTGTTCAGTGAGTAGTGTTCAGTGAGTAGTACTTGGTGAGTGGTGTTCAGTGAGAAGTATTCAGTGAGTAGTACTCAGTGTGTAGTGTTCAGTGAGTAGTGTTCAGTGAGTAGTACTTGGTGAGTGGTGTTCAGTGAGAAGTACTCAGTGAGTAGTACTCAGTGAGTAGTATTCAGTGAGTAGTGTTCAGTAAGTAGTGCTCAGTGAATAGTGTTCAGTGAGTAGTGTTCAGTAAGTGGTGCTCAGTGAGTAGTACTGAGCAAGTAAAATGTAAAATCATTATGTAGCAGGGTTCTTTTCTGATTTTAAACATGATTGTATTGCTGAGTTGCAACTCAATTTTAAAATCTCTGCATTTTGTGATTTCAAATGCTTTATCTTTTCTGAACCCTCGTTTTTTTGTAAAATGTAAATTATATCCGTAATATTGGTCCATTATAGAGATATATCACAAATAAGTAGGGTGTTATCTTTCATTTATATTTCACCAATCTACAACCGCTAATGGCATCAGGATCAACAGGTTTTTAGGGGTAAACACATGGGCAAGACAGAATGTTAACACACTGTTAAGAACTTTATTTTTGCACGTATCTCAAGTTATTGAAATACATTTACAAACATCTTAAGTGCATAAAAGACATTTTTTTTAAAATAAAGTTTGTGCTGATATCTTAAGATTTAAGAATAAATCCTTGAACACGTCTGAAATGGCCAAGAACACTGGCTAATTAATTAAAGTAATTCTAATGTATTTCACATTGCCATAAGCAGCCTAAAAATTGTCTTGTATGCACTAGTTGAAATTCTTAAGAAAAATTGTTTCAAACAGTTATTTGAAGAAAAAAACACCACTTACTGGTGTGTTTACATCCATTAACTTTTAATTGTGAACCCCACAAAGTCACGTGATCCTGCACCCTGTTATTCCTTTGTCATATTTCAGGGGCCACTCTGCAGGACCTCACAGAGGCTGCCCTTGAGGAGATAGAGAGACAGGAGGCAGCCATGGAGTCTGCAGAGGCCTCCAACACCATCGGTAACAACGTCGTACACGAGATAGTGGGCGGTAAGATGGTGTTAACCCTTTCCGGCTCAGAAGCAAAGTTAAAATGGCTATATGCAACCAGCATAAAACCAACACAGCCTGCGAGTAACTGTCAGTCTGTTTAGGATTAATGCTGTTTGCTGCTCATCAGAACCTTAGTGTTTGAATAAACTGAGAAAGGTCTTACATTTAATTTGCCTCTCAAAAGCAAAGTTAACGTGGATATATGCAACCAGCATAAAACCAGAACAGCCTGCGAGTAACTGGCAGTCTCTTTAGGTTTATGCTGTTTGCTGCTAATCGGAACCATAGGGTTGGAAATGAAGCCTTTAAAAGTGTCATTAACTATGAAAAGTCTTAAATTTAATTTGCCTCTCAGAATCAAAGTAAAAAAGGCTATATGCAAGCAGCATAAAACTAGAAAGCCTTCGAGTACCTCACAGTCTGTTCAAGTTTTAATGCTGCTTATCGAAACCTTAGGGTTGGAAATGAAGCCTTTAAAAGTTGTATTAAGTAAGGAAGGTCTTAAATTTAATTTGATTTTCTAAGGGACTACAAATGAGTTGGAGCAAGTATCTGCCAGAGCGGTAAAGGGTGAATGATGAGGTTTTGAAAGCTATAGGTGTTTAGCTTAACTTGTTCCACTTTAAGGATATTGCTTATAGCATTGTTTTATGCCCCCGCAGGTGGGCATATAGTGATCGCGCTGTCCGTCTGAAATTCCATCACACTTTATGTTTAGGTTTCGAAAAATGTGGAAAAACACTGCGTTTAGGTTTACAAAAATGTGGAAAAGAGGGGCATATGTCATCCTATGGTGACAGCTCTTGTTTATATGGCAGTGATAAAACTGATATCAGAACAACCATTGCAATATGAATATGAAATAAAGAGGGGGGGTATACAGGATGGATTCACATTTGACTTCTGTCCGTGTGTGTACTTAGAAACAAACTTGTCCAACAAAGTTCTCCTACTCATTTCAAATTACAACATTCAGATTTGTTCCTGATGCTACAAATTTGTGTGCTTGTAATTCATATAATCCTGTGTTTCAATTACTATTGTTGTGATTTCTTTACAACATAGGGTTACTATTATATGCTCATTACTTGCTACATATTACAACTGGGGCATACATCATTATTGTAATAATCCTATTATTTTTACTGAAATGTTGTTTTCTTGCAAGGCCGAACCCAACTTGTGGGTTCATATGTTAAACATAAGTTTGCATTGTATGATGTTCAGGTAACATGCCGAGGTTGATACGGACGAGTGGAGGAGCCAAAACCATCATTATCGGGGGACATTCCGTGCAGACTGCAGAGGAGGCTCAAATCCTACAGGAAGAGGAGGAAATGGAACTCCATGAAGTACATGTGAGTTTCCTCCGTTGAGTAACTTCTGGGTCACATATCTCAAAAAGGTTTTGATTTTTGTTCAACAAAAAAATCTGAAGCAAAGTTGTTCCAATTTGTTGCTCGGTTGCTTATTAACAAATAGCCAAATTTAATGACCATACAATGCATACGTATAGCTTCCCAACATTGACATGGTACTGGTGAATTCCTTTAGCATAAATAACATGCTTATTGTGTTCTAAATTGATACAATTTTAATACCCCCATTACCATTGGTAATGGGGGCTATATAGGAGTCACTTTGTCGGTCGGTCAGTCTGTCGGTCGGTCGGTCTGTCCTGAAAATTATCCGATCCTCACCAAACTTGGTCAGAAGTTGTATCTAGATGATGTCTAGGCCAAGTTTGAGTATGGGTCATGCCGGGTCAAAAACTAGGTCACGGGGTCACTTAGTGCGTTTTAAACCGAAAGTTTGTCCGGACCATTACTATGTCATTTATCGTTAGATTTTAAAATGACTTCGTACATTGGTTCACCATCATTAGACGGTGTGTCGCGCGCAAGAAGTACATCGATATCTCCAAGGTCAAGGTCACGCTTCAAGTTTAAAGGTCAAATGCTTGTTGGGGCCATAACTATGTCGTTCATTGTGAGATTTTAAAATCATTTGGCAGATTTGTTCACCATTATTGGACGGTGTGTCGCGCAAAAGAATTGCGTCGAAATCTCCAAGGTCAAGGTCACACTTTGAGTTCAAAGGTTTAAGTTCAAAGGTCAAATGCTTGTCACGGCCATAACTATGTCGTTCATTGTGAGATTTTAAAATCATTTGGCACCGTTGTTCACCATCATTGGACGGTGTGTCGCGCAAAATAATAACGTTGATATCTCCAAGATCAAGGTCACACTTTGAGTTCAAAGGTCAAAAATGGCCATAAATGAGCTTGTCTGGGCCATAACTATGTCATTTATTGTCAGATTTTAAAATCATTTGGCACATTTGTTCACCATCATTGGACGGTGTGTCGCGCGAAAGAATTACGTCAATATCTCCAAGGTCAAGGTCACACTTTGAGGTCAAAGGTCAAAAATGGCCATAAATGAGCTTGTCCGGGCCATAACTATGTCGTTCATCAAGGGATTTTGAAATCATTTGGCACATATGTTCACCATCATTGGACGGTGTGTCGCGCGAAAGAATTACGTCAATATCTCCAAGGTCAAGGTCACACTTTGAGGTCAAAGGTCAAAAATGGCCATAAATGAGCTTGTCCGGGCCATAACTATGTCGTTCATCAAGGGATTTTGAAATCATTTGGCACATATGTTCACCATCATTGGACGGTGTGTCGCGCGAAAGAATTACGTCAATATCTCCAAGGTCAAGGTCACACTTTGAGGTCAAAGGTCAAAAATGGCCATAAATGAGCTTGTCCGGGCCATAACTATGTCGTTCATCAAGGGATTTTGAAATCATTTGGCACATATGTTCACCATCATTGGACGGTGTGTCGCGCGAAAGAATTACGTCAATATCTCCAAGGTCAAGGTCACACTTTGAGGTCAAAGGTCAAAAATGGCCATAAATGAGCTTGTCCGGGCCATAACTATGTCGTTCATCAAGAGATTTTGAAATCATTTGGCACATTTGTTCACCATCATTGGACGGTGTGTTGCGCGAAAGAATTACGTCGATATCTCCAAGGTCAAGGTTACACTTTGAGTTCAAAGGTCAAAAATGGCCATAAATGAGCTTGTCCGTGCCATAACTATGTTGTTCATTGTGAGATTTGAAAATCATTTGGCAAATTTGTTGACCATCATTTGACGGTGTGTCGTGGGAAAGAATTACGTCAATATCTCCAAGGTCAAGGTCATACTTTTAAATTCAAAGGTCAAAAATGAGCTTGTCCGGGCCATAACTATGTCGTTCATTGTGAGATTTCAAAATCATTTGGCTCATTTGTTCACCATCATTAGAGGGTGTGTCGCGCGAAAGAATTACGTTGATATCTCCAAGGTCAAGGTCACACTTTGAGTTCAAAGGTTAAAAATGGCCATACATGAGCTTGTCCATGCCATAACTATGTCGTTCATTGTGAGATTTTAAAATCATTTGGCACATTTGTTCATCACCATTGACGGTGTGTCGTGCAAAAGAATCACGTCAATATCTCCAAGGCCAAGGTCACACTTTGAGTTCAAAGGTCAAAAATGGCCATAAATGAGCTTGTCCGGGCCATAACTATGTCGTTCATTGTGAGATTTTGAAATAATTTGGCACATTTGTTCACCATCATTGGACGGTGTTTTGCGCGAAAGAATGACGTTGATATCTCCAAGGTCAAGGTCACATGTTGAGTTCAAAGGTAAAAAATGGCCATAAATGAGCTTGTCCGTGCCATAACTATGTCGTTCATTGTGAGATTTTAAAATCATGTGGCACATTTGTTCACCATCATTGAACGGTGTATCATGCGAAAGAATTAAGGTCACACTTTGAATTCAAAGGTAAAAAAGGGCCATAAATAAGCGTGTTTAAATATTGAATGGAAATTGTTGATTAGCATTTAACCATGAAGTTTATAAAAAACATTGTGTTGCCACATTGTTTACATTAATAACACTCTGTTGAAAGAGCATTTATTTTACCATGCTCTTGTTTATACTGCAAAATATTCTGTGTCAATGCAGCAAGTGGGGTATACGTCACGTCTGTGACAAAGCTCTAGTTTTTCTTGGTTTTTCTAGATTCATTGTTATATTACAGTAAGTTTGGAATATATTTATTTATCCATTTTACCCAATTTTAGTACAAAAGTTATTCAGGCTTACATTTTTATGCCCCCTTCGAAGAAGAAGAGGAGGTACATTGTTTTTTGCCTGTCTGTCATTCTGTCTGACATTTTGTCTGTCATTCCGTCCCAAAACTTTAAATTTGGTTGAAGTTTGATAACTTGCAATATTGAAGATAGCAACTTCATATTTTGCATGCATGTGTATCTCATGGAGCTGCACATTTTGAGTGGTGAAAAGTCAAGGTCAAGGTAATCCTTCAAGGTCAAAGGTCAAATATCATTGTATGTTTCTGTACCAAAACTTTAACCTTGGTTAAAGTTTGGTCATAACTTTTGGAATATTGAAGATAGCAACTTGATATTTGGCATGCATGTGTATCTCATAGAGCTGCACATTTTGAGTGGTGAAAGGTCAAGGTCACCTTCAAGGTCAAAGGTAAAAAAATAAAAATAATAATTAAAAAAATGGCGCAGTAGGGGGCATTGTGTTTCTGACAAACACAGCTCTTGTTTAAATGCTATATTCGTGCATAAATGTCAGTGTCAGTTAACTGTTGGCAAGCTATAAGCCTGATGGGAGGTTTATTGCAGATTCATATTTTCAGATCTTTGTATCACATCCCAGCAGTCATGGCAGATTTTTTTAAACAAAACCAAGCCTTTTCCTGGCCATTTCTGGAAAAATAATTTTATTTCTGAATTTGGATTTTTTGTTGCGCGAAAAATGCACTGATTTAGGGAAAAACTAATTTAATATAACTATTTATAATAATTTAAATTAGAAAAACCAAATCATATAAATTGTAGTTATTTACTTTGATAGATGTAATTGAATTAATGATTATCATAAGACACTTTTTTCTAATAAAAAAATATGGGGATTTTGTACAACCTCGCTTTGGGAATGGGTCTGTATAACAGACCTGTAGGTCCGTATAGACCCGTAGATAATGGAGGAAAAGGCCTGGGCCTGGTTGCTCAAAATTTTAACGGCCAGTTAAGCTTACAGCCGTTCATTTTTAGATGAAGTTAGTTCTGTGACTAAATTGTTTACCCTTTAATATATGTCTTAACTTTATACAAATTTGTATGCTTGAATAAGTTGCATATGTTTGATAATATAATTGCTTTTAACATTAATTAAATTTAGTTCTGAAGTTAACATACTAATAACTTAACTGGCCATTAAAAGTTTTGAGGAACCAGGCCAAAAAAACAAGCTGATAATCCAACTGGTGTTCTGTTTTTCAGAGCACACTGACAGCCAAGGAGCTAGAGGCTGCGGAGGTGTTGACTGTGGTACAGGACGGTCAGAACATGGTGTACACCATCAGCACAAACACAGACGAGATGAGACACCTTGACGATGGGGCTGGTGAACCTCGCTACATCACGGTCACGTCCATGCCTGGCCACGAATCAACGGAAGTCCAGAACTCTTAGCATCCGTTTCTAACCATGTATCCACGGAAGTCCACAACTCTTAGCATCATTGCTTGACCACGAATCAGGACCAAACTCTAGGCCTTTTGCAGTAAATCAATTGTAGTCAAGAACCCTATCTTACCATGAATCCATTGATGTCCATTATCTGTCCTAGCCATTAGTCCACTGAATTCCAGGGCGTCTATTCATCAATCCACTTTTTAAAGCAGGACATAAAGAATAGACTTAAACCAAAAAAATATTTTAATATATACATTGCTGTCAATAATGCTTGTGTCATTAACAAGACATACTAAATGAAAAATGGTGTATTTACAGGTAGTAAATGCGGACAATTACAGGTTTATTAATATTCTTAATTCTTCTAATTAAGTTTAAGAATTCGTTTTTACATATTCGGCCAATTCCACTTAGCTTCCTTACTTTGGTAATACAGAGTTTTTGCAAGATTTTCAGTAAAACCCGTTTACAAATATTGTAAATGAGTTTTGCACAGTAAACTAATAAAGGAATAGTGCAGTTAATGTTGCAATATTAATTGTAAAATTATAGATGATGCAATATTTAATAACTGAAATATGTTATTGAGGCTGTTCATTTCATTGTTGGTATTACTTTCTTGCCTTGTTTTGTTTGCTTATATTGTCTTGTTAATGCTGAATTCAAAACATCTTTGTTTCAATAGTAACATATCTATTTTCATGTTTAGAACTCCTGGTTACTGTATTACTATTGTTTATGTTGGTAGCATAAAATGAATTCATTTATATTACTTATTTGCTATATATGTTTACATTAACTTTTTATAATTAACCAGGCAAAATGTTTGAAATTGAATTATGTATATGATTATATAGGGTCAGACACCCCGAAAATTTGACTGTTAGTATGTAAAATAATATACGTAAAGACATGTAGTTGTACATTTGTTCATTGAAGCCAATTTTAAGTACAGTATTCTTTGCATATTCTTACACGCAGCAGAATATATATGCATTCCTTTTTCAGAACTGTATTTATGTCTTTGTTGATATCGTTGATGAATTTGCATGCATACTTCTCGATATGGTTTATTTTACTATACAATAAGTCGTGATTTCTTCATGGTGTATTCGGTAATTGTCACACTTTCCTATTACAATGATTATCAGTAGTTACATATATGAATTGCCTAAAAATGTTCACACTTCGTTCAGAAAAGTGTTATTATGTTTCATAACATTATTTCTTTGTTTTTGTTTTCTGTAAAGGGTATAATGTTTAATGATTGTATACATTTTCACATTGATATAAACGTTGTTGAATAAATATGTTTTGTTTCAACGATTTTGGACATGCATGTTGTTTATTTGTAAAATATTTGAGCAGTAAACCATATGCATGTAAGTAAATGGAATTACGAATAAAATTTAAGAAATAACTGACTTCAAAACATATTTCTTGTACTAGTATATTATTCACCTCACCAGGAGATCTAATTGTTTGACTGACCTGCCCTGTAAAATCACTCAACGACGTTGCTTTTCGGACCTACATAAAAATAAACTGTTCTAAATCCCACCGCTTGAATTCTCCAAATAAGTACCATAAGAGTCTATCTGCTTAGTTTACTTCCTTCATGAATACGCCCCATGATGATTTATATAAATCTAGGTTAAAGCATTCTCTAGATATTGTGCAAAAACGTCTACATTTCATTAACAAGCCTATTGTGACCTTTAAATTTGACCTCAAAATCGAGAGGCGTCTTTATTTTATCCCAAGTGACCATCCAACTTATCGTAAGCAAAAGCATTCCCTTGATATCTTGCAGTTACGAAATGGTTAAGTATTTTATGTTACAACCCTGGTGACCTTTAAATAAACGAGTCGTGTTCTGAGAAAACTTGGCATAATGCATGTGCGTAAAGTGTCGTCCCAGATTAGCCTGTGCAGTCCGCACAGGCTAATCCGGGACGACACTTTCCGCCTAAACTGGATTTTCGCTAAGAAGAGACATCATTTAAACGAAAAATTCCATAAAAACGGAAATTGTCGTCCCTGCTTAGCCTGTGCGGACTGCACAGTCTAATCTGGGAAGACAATTTACGAAAAAGCATAATGTCCAGTTTTCTCAGAACACGACACAAATAGGCGTCTTCCTTTCCTCTGAGGTAACCATCATACCAATTTGCATGACGGTAGGTCAAAGCGATCTCAAGATATCC
Organism: Dreissena rostriformis; assembly: GCA_007657795.1. Taxonomy (NCBI): domain Eukaryota; kingdom Metazoa; phylum Mollusca; class Bivalvia; order Myida; family Dreissenidae; genus Dreissena; species Dreissena rostriformis. Next base: position 109,859 of record VMBQ01003091.1, read on the forward strand.
AGGCCCCGTGTTCACAAAACATTTTTTGCATTCGAAAATCGATTTTGTTTGTCATTGAAAATGGATTTCCATTGTAGTTGATAGGCAAAAATGAAAATCGATGTCAGTTAAAATCGATTTTCGATTGCAAAATCGTTTTGTGAACACGGGGCCAGGAGAAACAAATTTCATGTTACGATCCCATAAGACATTGACCTGTTGACCTCGCTTCATTTCCGCCCAAGTGGACACGTTATCAATTTGCATGATCGTTGGCAAAAACTTTTTTAGATTTCGCACAGAAACGTTTTATTTTACAAGCCCATGAGTCACTTACCTAAAAATCGACATGGGTCTTCCTTGCATCCCAACTAACCATCGTTTTAATGTGTATGATTTTGTAGTAGTATTTAAGAGTTAGTCACAGGTCGTTTCCGCGTCTTCACGACTAAATATGGTATCGACTTGCCCCTGAGACCTTTCAGGGGGAAGTATTTAATTTTGAACCAAATTAGGTCAAATTTACCCCGACTTCCCGGGTATTTGCCAAAGAGATAATTTAGATCCAAATAGGCCGCGCACGATGGCCAATGAGACCTTAATGTGCGCTGGTAGAAAATTTAAAGACAATTCATGTCTGGTTGTCCTTAAAAGGACATAAGCTGGATTAGCAGAGCCGCCCGCAGAAGTTCCCCTATCCGACAAGTCTTCAAGAAAATCTTGTGTGGGAGACTCTTGCCCCGGTCGCGACGCGCACGCTCCAGCAGCTGACCGAGATGTATGATCTTAGATCAGAGTGTTCTTTATATATCGCGCGGAAACGAAATGGTTTACGGACGAACCGACCGAAGAACATGAGCGAAGCAGTATACCCCATTTACCTCGAATTTCAATACTATCTGATCAGCGCACATTGACATCAAATAATAAGCAGTTTATTTTTTATTTTATGCAAAAGAGCACGTGCTTTTTATGCCCCCAGTTTCAGAGGGGGTGGCATATAGATTTGTATGTCCGTCCGTTTTAAGAAATATTGCTGCTCGAGTGATGAAACTTTACGAACATATTAACCATCAAGTTCACCTGATTTCTTTAGTATTTTCGATCGGTATTGTTTTAACAAAGAAGTTTTACGGCCAATATTTAGTAAAAATGTGACTTGTGTCGCGCATTGCTTGGAAAAGTATATGTTTCTAGGGTGATGACACTAGCGTGAACTAGATCAATGTCACAATTTGTTAAAATTTCAAAATACCTGTCGAATTCCACGACACGCACCAAGAAACAATACCGACAATCGCAGTAACACTGTGATAATGGGTCGCGTTCTGAGAAAACTGGGCATAATGCTTGTGCGTTAATTGTCATCCCAGATTAGCCTGTGCAGTCCGCACAGGCTAATCAGGGACGACAATTTCCGCTTTTATGGAATTTTTCGTTTAAATGATGTCTCTTCTTAGCGAAAATCCAGTTAAGGCGGGAAGTGTCGTCCCGGATTAGCCTGTGCGGACTGCACAGGCTAATCTGGGACGACACTTTACGCACATGCATTATGCCCAGTTTCCTCAGAACGCGACTCAAATGATATCCTCGCCAAATACGTGTACTATGTGAGATCATTTATGATAATAAATGAAACCCGTTTAGTTATAAATGCTCAGTTAAACAAATATTCTTTTACAAATTTTAAATCAAAACTTCTTTAAGGAACAACTTATCCATACGTTAGGATAAATGATGCCCTTCAAACGTGTTCTAATTGCTGCATACATCGGATTGTGCATTTATTAACTTAAGGCTCGATTTGCTGATTCTAACCACAGGCATTCGGCATTAGTTGTAACCCACATACACACAAATCTAGTGGAATTTTCCTTTTCTTTAAATTATCTATTTGTTATACAAAATAACAAAAAAGTTAGTCGAAAAAAAAACGAAAGGAACATCTATAAAGGCAGTTGAAGCATAAGTGCCTAATCTGTTTAAATGGAAATAAATCTCTCTGGAGGAAATGAACAAATGGATTTAACAGAACCGAGCTACTTTCGATAATGAAATATGACAGGGAAGACATGCACAAATACAAAAATGTAAATACGGACATTTGCATAGCAGAGCACATATTTTCACATTGTCTCGAATATTCTTATATCAATTGTTTCTGTTACCTTTTTATTTATTATAAACACGGCAAGCTTTATGTGAAAAGTGATGACACATAGTAATATGATGCAAGATCTTATAGTGTTCGATAATTTGTTGTTGTTGTGGTGAAACTAAAACTGTTTCACACATTATTATTATATTTATTCTACTATTAATTTTCACATAAAACATTTATGGTTTTATCACGCTTCTCCAAAATGTAAGATTTGTAAGGTCTATCAGATTCTTCCGACAGGTAAACACCGTAACACGAATGCCAAATCTGTTGCACAATATTCAGATCTCGTATAGTAGCGTAGGAAACGATTTGGCCGCCAAATGGTATTTTCCTCTACAATTTCTTACATATATCATGCTGAAAACATGACGCAATAGCAAAATCAGGAATAAAGTAGAGCTATTTTTATAATGTTCATAATTAAACTGACTGATCTTCATAGACGTTGTAATTTTACAGATGCTCGAGGTGTCAATATGATAGTAAAGATCAATCTCTAGCCCAACACATGCAAATACAAGGCATATTAGTTAAATGTTAATACGGATAGGTTTCAAGCATACGCTGTTTTAACTTAAATCCAGTAACCCTTAGTTGACAATAAACACTGAACTGTTGTCACTTATAGGTATGGCATTCCCAAATGCAATTTTGTAGTTTAACGTTGTTGGTTAAACAAATATATTTCGTAAGCACACTTTGTTGACCACATTTGTCACGTTGAACAACACCACTGAAATTGTTATGCCATTGTAAATATCCGAATACTAAACAAAGCTTGAGAAAGAAACTTATAGAATACCAGATGGATGTTTACTGAAGATATGAAAATATGATTATAATTTAATAAATCAATATAAATCACAATATTTATGGCCCAAAAAATATTTTCCCAACCAGCAATATTTACACTAAACACATGAACAGATGTCGACAGTAAATAAAAAAACGGATTTAAGCGTGTTACGTGAATACATACTATATTAGTATCCATGCATCGTTAAAACTTTTGAAACTATTTGGAACATGTTTTAAAGCATTTACTATAAAAATAGAAATAATCATAGTGTCCGTATGTCGTACCTTCAATTAAAACTACTTGAACGAGTTAGTGGATATGTTTTTGAGCTGATATATACAAATAGAATCGGGACATATAGTACAGTTATTGCGCAGCAAATTTAGCTGAGCTATCGACGGACAATTATAAAAAAAAATCCCTATAAAAACTCTTAGACATGTGTTACGAGCATTATGGACATGGTGGACAGTAGTTTTGAAACCGAAAGTATGAAGTATAAGGTTTGCTATAAGGTTGTCTACAACAAACATGTACTGGCTTACTCGGGCAATGGGTCAAATGGCATTTGATTGAAATATGGCAATACTCTACACTATTTGTACACATAATTAGGACATTATACCACTGGCCAGTTTAATGGCACATTCTTTTCTACATATCTTTGCTGTCAAACACTGAATTAATAATACGTTTATGACTGTGTCTGGTCCGTTAGGTCATGGTATGGTTGCACCGGTGGGACTTCTGTTATATTTAATTAATCAGGGGTATTTCGTGTTATTGATCCTCATCTCCTCTGGCAGACATACTATTGCCTCTGGTATTTGTAAAAAGTGTACCATGCATTAAATCTTCCTGATTTTGGTAGGCAGATAGAAATTTCGTCTATCTTTGGGAAGAACCGAGCATATTAATTGCATATAATTAAAGACGCATTCATGGTAATTGGCTTGTGTACTAATATTTCAAATTAGAAAGTTTGGTTGAACTTTTAATTTGATTATATAAATGTCAACCCGTATTTGCCGTTTGCCGAAACTGAATAGATATTCGACATTTTGTGTTTGTTTTTCATTTCAGAAGCTTTAATTAAATGTTAAATTTATCGTACGTTCGTTGATTTGAAGTACCTACCATTATGATCAAACACCTAGGCAGAAACGTTAAGAGGATTGTTCAGGTTATGCAATCACATGCGATTAATTAGCCTCTCAAATATTTGCGCATAGCATTTGCATGTCATGCATACAGATAACATCCCGTCGCGGTGCTTGTTTATCGTGCATGAAATATCACCGGAATGATGGTGACATTTTAAAACAATGCACTAAGTCAAGAGTTACCGAGCTTCTTGACATCTGTGCCATTCCATTTTTGCATGCACAGATGCAATAATGAAACAAACTGAACTGTAACAAAGTGGTGAGTTTTTATGACACCTAATTGCATCACAAACTTATAAGTACAGTGTTTGTTTCTGAGACAGGCATGTTAAGTTTGATATACATCGAATGTAAATTGTTAGACTAGCAGAGTGTAAGGCTAGTATTCCATCTGTCCGCATCCGCATCCGCATATCCGCATCCGCAAAAAATAGAACAAGTTGAAATGCACTGCACTTATTCCATTCATCCGCATCCGCATCCGCATATCCGCACGCGCAATAGGCTTCCGAAAAAGAACGCTCAAGTCAGCGTTCTTATGCGGATGCGGACAAGATACGGACGGCATTTAGCACGATGAGGAAAGCTGTTATCTCAAAAATCGACTAAAAAACTAATTTTTTTCGTGAAAAATTATCCTGAATTATACAACCAACGCAGTACTGCTTATCGGGACTCTATTTTCACTTCACACAATTTAAATAATCTGTTTGTGAAACGAATATTGGGATTTCAATTTTGCAAATGAAAATGTTAGTTTGTTCAGAATACGGGTAGTTTGATTGTTTTCAAATGAGGATTTGTGAAAAATGAACAACGGCAGCACCAATTAACAAAACATGGTAAAACTCTTCTTCTGCAGACATGTTTTCAGTTCAGAAGTTTTCCCAAAAAAGAAAGATACGTTCGACGTATGCGGATAAATGGAATGTAGCGTCCGTATTATGATTTTGCGGATACGGATTCGGATACGAAATGGTCTGGAAAAAGGCAAATTACAGAGACGTCAATATATATAGCAGATTCACTAGCACATTCAACCCAACTTTTTGCGATATAAAAAGTCTTAAAAATATACAATACTACAACAACTTGTTAAGTAGTAGCTTATTGCGATATGTAAACGTCGAGGTTATATTTATATTATATATTTAAAGGATTTTTTTTTGCTCTTGCCCTTTTAAAAATAAATGAAATTGTAGAACAACAGTTATTTGCTTAAAACTTCATGCATGCATGTCATAATGGCTTCTTCAAACGCGAATGAAAACGAATGCGTGTGAAATTCCTGTATGCAAGATTCAATTCAATTTAAATTCAAATTTATTCAGGTACAAGATCAAGGTACAATAAAATAACAAAACAGATAAGAACATATAATAAAACAAATATGGTAAAGAAATAACAGTGTACAAAATATATATTGATCTTGAAGACCTGGGATAACCCAATAAAGTACAAGTACTTATTTTCATTGGGGTCCCTTCAAGATTCTAGTCCGATTTAGGCATACATACAGCGGTCCCATATCGAGCGGAAAGTACACGCAATAACAAGTTGGGATCGCATCTGAAATATTTATGACATCCGTTTCAACGACGTCTATATGAATATTTTTTATTTAATGAGATGTTAGTTATGACTCGAATGGATTATACGGATATTTGAATATTTTAATGCAAACTTATTTTTCACCCAACTTTAAAGTTTCGTCTAATTTTGCAGAACTACATCGCAATTGATTGTAAATGGTAAGATAAAATAAAGAAACATACTTTCGGTAACATGGCGAGTTTTTTTTTGTGTTAGCTAAATGCGATGTTTTAGTGGCTAACTCGGTGATTTAGGAATGGGACTTTGAACCTGAGAGGAACTTAAGGTATTAAAGCGTTCACGCTTACGTTTAGTTTCTTTTTAGTTGCTGATATGAAAACTTATTAAAAAACGCATGTACTTTACAAGATTTAGTACAACAGGACATTGAAATACCGTTACTCAAATGTTGATCCATAAACAACTCGTGATTATCGGACTCGTGTTTATCGAACTCGTGATTATCGGACTCTGCTAGCCAATTTCGTCAAGTATACTTCTCGCAAAAGATAGCATTTACTCATAGTTATGAGTAAATTTATTATTCTCTATTCTCAAAATACTATTTTATCCTCATCATCATTATCAACCATATCATCA
>VMBQ01003092.1:6127-21813 GCA_007657795.1 Dreissena rostriformis
TAGTAGTAGTAGTAGTAGTAGTAGTAGTAGTAGTAGTAGTAGTAGTAGTAGTAGTAGTAGTAGTAGTAGTAGTAGTAGTAGTAGTAGTAGTAGTAGTAGTAGTAGTAGTAGCTACAGCAACAACACCAGCAGCTTATTATAATAATTCTTTTAGTATGATTATTATTACAACACAATCCATTTTAGAAATGTCAAGGTATTGATAGATTGATCAAGCGTGTGGTACATTAATTATCCTAAGTCATTGCTTGAATAACTCAATAACGATTAACTTTACAATCAAAGATCGTCGGGGAATTCTGCTATAAAATATTCATAGAACTTTTGAAATTGTATATTTGTAAATTTGTATAGGTGAATATAAACCCGTAGTTTGGACAAGCGGATTAATATTAATTGAAAAACAGGCATATACACAATGCTTCATTATACATGTTATTATCTGTTTTATATAGCAAGATGAATATTTCAATAAGTTTTAGACATCGTACAATTCGGAACCACTGATACGTAACAAATAAGATAGAAGACACTTCCTGTCAAAGTTGGCGTAAAGCTAGGATGAGTGTGTTGACGAACAAAACGCGTGTGCTTTTCAAATAAGTTTTCGAGCGCAGCGCATGCGTTAATAACTAACAATATTGAATCATACAATAATCTCTTTTTCTAGACACAAACAAGCTCGAATTTTAGAAGACAGAGAGTTAAACCCCATTTTCCCGATAACTCATCAGAAATCAACACATATGGAACCGGAAACAGCCGCTGGCAACAGTCCCGGAAGTAAGGAGGTACCTGAAATAGACCACGCCGACCCAATCCACAACACTTCGCGAGATGCCTCGTTTCCGGAACTCTCGCCTTCTTACGACTCTCTGGTGCGACACGAGAGCATTGAAAGGTTGAACCGGTTGTTGTTCACGATGGTGAAAGCGTCGGAGACCGAAGAAGACCATGAATGCTCCAGCCCCAACCAAAACGATGTCGACGACATTACAACTTCCGGTCTTAAAAATGCGGACGACTTTCCAACTCCTGGTGTTGTGGATGCCGATATTCTAGTTTCCGATCTTAATGAAGCAGAGGACTTTTCATCTTCCGGTTACAAGGGAGGAGACGACATAAAGTCTGCCATGGTAACATTGGCCGCATTCGACATGTCTGTTTCAAATCAAAACGGACCCAGAGACCCCTCCGACAAAGAAGACAAAAAAGGGACAAAAAGCAAGAGACAAAAAAAGAAACGGTAAGTTGCCTCAATGCTTTTGTTTTTGTTATCGTTATTTTTTGTTTCATTTATCGTTGTTCGTTTCTACTTTTTTGGTTGCTTGGTATGCTCCTACGCATTGTATTCATGTGAGTGTTACATATCCTATATTTAATTATTGAAAGACGAACGGTTGACGGATTATAGGCGAACAATTATTTGATGTGCTGAGCAGCGCATTTTATGTTTGTACTATATTTCATATATTTTTAAAAAGAAACCCGATTTAACATATTTAGTTCACTATAACTTACTATTACATCATTTGTTCGGAAGAAAAGGATTGATTTGCTCGTTCAGATATATATTACTTACTGATATTTCAATTTATAACGACCCTAGTATTAGTTTAGATTAAAGATTAAAAAATATAAAAGACCGATAAACCATTGCTGATTTAAACTGAAACTTAAAATACATATGAGTCCCGTTATGTGAAAAGTGGGCATAATGCATGTGCGTAAAGTGTCATCCCAGACAAGGCTGGGCAGTCCGGACAATCTTATCAGGGAAGACATTTTACGCGTGTTAAGAATTTTTCGCTAAAAGGAAGTACCTTCTAAACAAAAAATCCAGTCTAGCCGGAAAGTGTCGTCCCTGATCAGCCTGTGGAGACTGCACAGGCTAATTTGCGACGAAACTTTACGCACATGCAATAATCCCGGTTTTCCCAGAACGAAGTTCATTTTTTTTTAATTCAATAAATTATCAAGGGAAATTACTCCGACAAGACGCATTGGTACACTCTTTGAATCGCTGTTACAGAGTTAACTCTCTTTGCTGCATGAAAAGTGAATACAAGCGTACTTGAATCAATTCATATTTAACTGCTTTAATTGGGTAAACTGTGTTAATTTTGATATCAGATGAAATGTGAGTAATTTAAAGTTGCAAGACTATTAATGTTTATTCGTTGTTTAGTAACTAAAAGCGACAGTAGTCTATCTCGTCGGTATTCAATTCCGGATAGAACTAGTAACAACTAATGTCGGGTAAAGCCAGTACCAGCTAACGTCAGGTAAAAACTAGTGCCAAGTTATGTCGGGTAGTTCTGTAAAAAACTTATGTCGGATAAAAATAGTACCAACTTTTGTCGTTTAATACTAGTACCAACAATGTCGGGTAACAAGTCTTGAAAAAATATTAACAAGTAATGACGGGTAGAAACTGCACCATCTGATGTCTGGTAGTATTAGTAACAACTAATTTCTTTTTAAAACTAGTCACAAGCAATGGCCGGTAGAAATAGCACAGCTAATGTCTAGTAAAATAAGTAACACGCAACGTCGGATAGAACAGAACAGAACATAATTTTATTACACATAATCTTTCCCCTATCTAGTGTTAAACAAAATGATTATACAAAATACATGAATACATGAATATAGTAAGTCGTTTTTGCAGGAATTTTCTTAGCAAGTAATGGATAAACTTAACAGATATTTAAACAAAACTCATTTTATCTCACATGTAAAAAGCATCTTAAGCTATATACTAGTATGGAGCCGTCTGCGTTTGTCGTTGTAATCGATAAAAAAAGAACAATATTTTTTAAGAACACAAAATTATACAATTTGAATCCGAATCAGTTAAAGTTTTAATAACACACACTCTACCTTATTATATTTTTACATATTGTGTATGGAACAACTATATAGGCATATACTAGCTACAGACATGGTTAAATACAGCATTTTCCATAATGCCACAGTATATTTAGTTCAAAGTTATACATATACATAGATAGATGCGCCGCTTTAACTCGCGGACATTAAAACTAAGGCCAAGTTTGTTTGTGTTTTTTTTATACGAATGTTAATTCATTAACGCTTTTCTATTGGACAGACCATTAACAGTAAATTGATCAATACTATTTTACATAAAAACATAATATTAAAAGTATATAAGAATACGTTTAGCGACATGTACGCATTTTCATTGAAGACGCCTTTTGCATCGATGAGAATGTAATATACTGGCATGTTAGAATTCGATATTTTGTAAGCTGATATAATATTATGTCAAAGATTGATTGAACGCTGACATTTGTGGCGTGTTTTGAGAAAACTGGGCAAAATGCTTGTGAGCAAATTGTCATCCCAGATTAGCTTGTGCAGTCCGCACAGGCTAATCAGGGACAACAATTTCCGCTTTTATTGAATTTTTCGTTTAAATTATGTCTCTTCTTCGCGAAAATCCAGTTTAGGCGGAACGTGTCGTCCCGGATTAGCCTGTGCGGACTGCACAGGCTAATATAGGATGACACTTTACGCACAAGCATTTTGCCCAGTTTTTTCAGAACGCGCCGCATTTCACTTCAATTGCCTTGTATTTTATATGAAACTAGTACAAGTTTAATATCGATCAAATTGGGAAAGTCCTATACGAATATGAAATGCGTATGGAATGACAGCTGATTTCAAAACGCCTGATTCAATAACGTTATTAAAACCACACAATAGACGCAAAATGGTTTATGCAAATAAAGAAATACCCCTTTATTCGCTCTTATAAAATCAATTCGACCTTATGAGCTCATCAGTTATGTGGTATTGTCCAACATAGACGGGTATATCCCCATACAGCTAAACAAGACACCTGCAAAATCACGAACACGAAAACCTCCGTTGTTGGTATGTCAAATTTATCAGTTTTTATTAATTGCATTTAATCCGTTTGATTGTTGATGCATGAAGGTGATCTCTTTACATCAAATTTTCAATTGATTTGATTTCGCGTCATTTAAAATTGATTGGCGACTCAAGTGACTTAGTAACGAAATGTTCACGCGAGTTGATAACAGGTTTATGTTCTGTATTTTAAAAATCAAATCACGGGCTAACACGATTTCGTTCCAGTATATTTAATTGCAGATTTAAATCGACGGTATGAATAAGGTCTAATATTAACTATCCGTATATAATGCCACTTGAGTTTCCAGCCTCATTTTATCTGCGTTTTGAGTTGATAGCGAACTCTTTATCAAGCGGGACCGACATATATGGTAACAATTTACCACGCGGTGTTGTAGCCATATCAGCAAAACCGCTACTTCAAACTGTGAAATTAATGTGAAATGAATATTGTGTCGTCTATGTCTTTTTTGACAGAATAAGCAATTCTTGTGTGAGCCTTGCTATAGTTTTTTCCTGAGATATATCGGACATTCAATGTGTGCCTAGAGATATTTCATTTTAATTCGGCGAATGAATATGAATAATTACAGTATGGAGATGACATGGAAACCATATTCTGACTTCACTGTTTACCGACGATGATATGACAAAACATTCTGGTTGTTTAAAAGAAAACTTGTGTTTACATAGGATTTAAAAGATGTGTAATATCGAGTTTATGAATGTTTTTTTTTTCTTTCTAAAATTTAATATGTGCATCGTACTTTTATAACGTTGTTGTTTACCGCATGTGAGTTGCATATGCATACTTGACGTAACCCGTTGTAATTTCTATAATTAGAACTTAATGTATGCGCCGTAATAAATAGACAACGAAGTAAACACAACGTTACATCACGACGGATATACACGCGTCGCATTATACGTTGCGACGTTCAGTAGCTTGGACTGTTAATGTTATTATTGGAACTATAAGGCTGTACCAATGGCGGAAGCACGACCAACACACGCACACAAACATAAGAAGGGATCAAAAAGGTAGATATGTGTTGGCCCATCAATTATTCCAATACCAGTATATTGTTTTACGTACAGAGACGCGCGATCGCTTTCAAATCAGTTTAGACCCTCAATTCCGATTTAATGTTATTATATTTTTTTAATTGAAAGATATGTTATTATACTTTCTACTGTACATAAGTGTCATCTAATTGAGCGAACAATCAAATTTATTAAAGGACGCACAGGCTATTTCCATCGAGATGAAATCAGAATTGAGCCTCGCTCTGTAAAAACGGGGCATGTGCGTAAAGTGTCATCCTAGATAACACTGTGCAGTTCGCACAGGCAAATCAGGGACGACACCTTCTCGTTTAAAGGAAGTCTCGTCTTAGTTAAACTTACGTTTAGGCGGAGAGCGTGATACCATATTAGCTAGCCTATGTGGACTTCACATGCTTATCTCAGACGAAATTGTATTCACATGCAATAAGCCACGTTTTCCAAAGCGGGTCAGATAAAACTAGTTACACGTAATGCCGGGTAAAAATTGTACCAACTGATGTCTGGTAGTATTAGTACAGCTAATCGCTAGTAAAATAAGTAACAAGCACAGTCGGATAGAACAAGTACACACTTAGTTGGTACTAACTTATATCGGATAAAACAAATGACAACGTATGTCGGGTAGTACAAGTAACAATTGGTGTCTTGTACAACTATTAACAAATGATGGTAAAACTAGTTCTAACTATTGTTGACAATGGACGAATTATAGGTGTTTTAAACAGCCTTTGCAATTTAATAAGAATGTTAATGAATTTAACAAACAATTTTGAAAACAAATTTATTCACTAAATGACGTAAAAATTAGTGAAAAAATGCTTCTGTAGAGTTTTAACCCATGCGCAGCTTACACTTTGCGGACCTCAAAACTAGGACCAAGTTTGTTTGTGTCTTAATACAAATATAAATTCATAACCGCTATTCTATTAAACAGACCACTTAAAGTATTTTAAGCAATTATATTTTTAATAAAAACACAATTTTTAAAAGTTTATGAGAATAATTTTTATGAGAATAATTTTAGTGACATGTGCGAATTTCTCTTGAAGATGCCTAATGCATCGATCTGAATTTAATATACTGGCATGTTAGAATTCGATCTGTTGTAAGCTGACAGAATATAACGTCACACTTTCATTGAACGCTGACATTTCATTTCAAGAGCCTTTTATTTTATATGAAACTAGCCCAGGTTTTACATCGATCAAATTGGGACAGTCGTATATGAATATGAAATGCGTATGGAATGGCAGCTGGTTTTCAAACGCATGATTCAATACCCTTATCGAAACCACACAATAGACGCAAAATGGTTTACGCAAATAAATTAATACCCTTTTTATTCGCGCTTATAAAATAAATTCGACCTATTGAGCTCATCAGTTATTTCGTATTGTACGACTGAGACGGGTGTGCCCCATAAGGCTAAACAAGACACGAGCAATATCACGAAAACGAAAACTGCCGTTGTTGGTATGTCAAATTTATCGAATTTTATTTATTACATTTAATCCGTTTGATTGTCGTTGCATAAAGGTTGCACAACATGATGTTCTATGTACATAAAATTTTCAATTGATTAAATTTCGCGTCAGTTAATATTGATTGACGACTCAAGTTACTAAGTGACGAAATTTTCACGCGAGTTGATATCAGGCAGGTTTATGTTCCGTATTTTAAAAATCAAATCACAAGCTAACAAAGTTTCGTACCAGTATATTAAATGGCAGATTTTAATCGACGGTATGAATTAGGACAATATTTACAATCCGGAAATAATGCCACTTAAGTTTCCAGCCTCATTTTATCTTCGCTAAGGATTGATAGCGAACTCTTTATCAAGCGGGACCGACATATATGGTAACAATTCACATCGCGGAGTGGTAGCCATATCAGCGAAAACGCTACTTCAAACTGAGAAATGAATGTGAAATGAATGTTGTGTCGTCTATTTTTTTTCTGCCAGAATTAGCAAACTTTTGTGGACAACTAATTGGACCTGTTTAAAGTTATTCCTGTTATATATCTGACATCTGATTTGTGCCTAGGGATATTTCATATGATTTCGGCGAATGAAAATGAATATAGACAGTATGCAGATGACGTGGAACATATTCTAAATTAACTGTTTTCAGAGAACAATATAACAAAACATTCTGGTTGTTTAAAAGTAAACTTGTGTTTACATAGGTTGCATAAGACGTTTATTATCGAGTTTATGGATGTTTTTTTCTTTCTAAAATTTAATATGTGTATCGTGCTTTTATAACGTTTTTCTTTTAACGCATGTAAGTTGCATATAAATACTTGACGTAACCCGTTTGAATTTCTATCATTAGAACTGAGGGTATGCGCCGTTATAAATGGACACTGAAGTAAACACAACGTTACACCAAGACGGAATACGTTACCGCTGCGGTAAAACGCGTCGCTTTATAAGTTGCGACGTTCAGTAGCTTGGACTGTTAATGTTATTATTGGAACTATAAGGCTGTACCAATGGCGGAAGCACGACCAACACACGCACACAAACATAAGAAGGGATCAAAAAGGTAGATATGTGTTGGCCCATCAATTATTCCAATGCCAGTTTTGTTTTACGTACAGAGACGCGCGATCGCTTTCAAATCATTTGAGACCATCAATTCCGTTTAAATAATATTTTATTGTTTCAAATGAATGAGATGTTATTATACTTTCTACTGTACAAAAGTGGCATCCAATTGAGAGAACAATCAAACTAATTAAGCACGCACAGGCAATTCCCATCGAGCTGAAAATTAGTATTGAGTCTCGCACTGAGAAAACGGGGATTAGTGCATGTGCGTAAAGTGTCATCCTATGTATTAGCCTGTGCAGTCCGCATAGGCAAATCAGGGACGACACCTTCCGCTTTTATATTATTTTTTGTTTCAAGGAAGTCTCTTTTTAGCTAAAATTCCGTTTAGGCGGAAAGTGTGATCTCGAAATTGTACACACTTACAATAAGCCCCGTTTTCCCAAAGCGAGGCTCAATTCTGTTTTATGAACACATTGGAGACAAAAAATACCTGTAATGACGTACGATATTATTTCAGAAGGATATTATTCACTTTTTCGACCTGTTTTTGATTGTGAGTAAACCGCATCAGTACAACTTTCATCGTAAATTAATTTATTAATTTTCAGCTATTAGTGTTCGTTTATTAATTACTTGAAACACGTATATACTGCATGTTCTGGTTCAATTATTTACACGTATATAGATGTTCCGCGTTCTCTGATGCCGTTTCTAAAAAACTTCAATACTTCCGCGATTTATCGCAGACAACACGTGCATGTGTGCATATTATATTGGTGTATGAACCAAATTAATGTATGTGTCAAGTAATTAGTACCGCTGTAAAGGCAAGATAACCACCAAGTCCGTTCGTATTATTTCTTTCTCTATATTTGTGTCGTAATATTTGACGGGTTAACAAACACGAGTCGTGCGATTGAATTTTAATTTTGTTTAGGAGCACAACAGGTGTTTTCAATTGTGACAATATGTATGTTTAACGGACAACCGTATAATAGACACTACAATACATAAACAGTCAACTTCAATGCCGTTCTTTAACGAGACTGGTTATCTTGTTGTTTGATCAGAAGCGCCTGCCTGTTTCTTATCGAGATTTTTAAAGGCTAATCTAGAGTCCATTAAAATACTTGCCAATTGTTTCACGCAAATTTGATACTAAGTTAAGATCAAATCCTTCGATTTGCGATCGATACAATGTCCCGTCCGATCAGCGTTTGATTACACGCAAAATATACAAGCGTTATTTTATATTTGAATATGGGATTACATTCCCCATTCAAATCGTTCGAATGGCAAATACGTCCACATTAACAGAAAATTGAATGGAAAACAAATACGCGCGCAAGACTAAGTATAGATATAGATTTGAATTCAGTTTTGAAAAGCGGAGCAAAATTTACATGCGATCAATTATAGTAATTTAACCTTGGGTTCCGATAGTTTAACGGGATTAGTGAATAGGCCGTGTGGAACATTAATAACTCTCATTTAATTCTAGTTACGAACAGTTAATCGCCGTTAAATTTTATTTGTGTTGAAAAAATATTAAAATCGGATGTAGAAAGAGATAAACGGAACTAAAAAAGGTAGATTTAAGTTATTGTTAAATACATTTTAAGATCGTTTAACAAGTGTTACTTTGCTACTTATTTCATACTGTTTACACTTAACCCATTTATGCCTAGCGTCTATAAAAAAGGCCTTGGCAAACAGCGTAGACCCATCAGGGTCTGCGGTGTTTGCTTAAAGGAATTTCTGTAAGAAATATTCTAAATATAGAAATAAATATACTAGACATCCCTA
The DNA here is from genome assembly GCA_007657795.1 of Dreissena rostriformis. NCBI lineage: Eukaryota > Metazoa > Mollusca > Bivalvia > Myida > Dreissenidae > Dreissena > Dreissena rostriformis. The sequence goes on from VMBQ01003092.1 coordinate 15,462, forward strand.
ATTTTGGAAATAAATTGATCCAATTTAGAATGATGGGAGAGTCCACAAGGCATAAATGGTTTAAACCTCAAATGCTAGTTAGAGTTGTTCAGTAATTAGTATGTGACATATTTAACATAGATTCATCAATGTATTAATAAATAAATAAGCATTTTTCACACTTAGTTGGTTAATGTTAGTGACGATGTGTATTAAGCAAATGTGATCTTAATTGAAGAAAAAACTTAATTGTTGAATAACCTTAATTAAATTATATGTTCATCATCACTATAATCATCACCATCATCACCAGCACCATCATCATCATCATTATCAACATCCTATTAATATCGCCATAACACTCCATATTGCATTACAATTGTGATACTTTACAATATTTTATGCTCCCGTGCCTTTGATGTATGCTCATGGGAAAGTGCTGTTTTCACATTTGCCCCAAAACACAATGCTCATCATAATAACACAATATTTCTAGGGCAGATTTTGTCTTTATATACAAAAATTGAATGCTGCTTACACAGAATCAGAAAATTTAATTCTGTTTTAATTAGGGTTGCAGAGATATTCACATAAATTGTGTACGAAATGGAAATTTAGATTATGACATATATCATTTTAAATTCAACAGTTACAAACAACGTACTTAGTAAGTGTCATGTGTGCAATAAACGCTTTAGTAAATCAGTGATAAGTAGGGTCGAAATGTTAACTCAAGTTTTACAGGGAGGCGGTAAACTACAACGGGCGAGGCATGGTATGGTATTGCGCAAGGGGGGTTAGAGGGTTAGGGTTAGGGTTAGGGTTAGTGTTAGGGGACGGGTTAGGGTTTGGGTTAGCCTAAACCCAACCCTAACCCTAACCCGACCCCTAACCCTAACCCTTACCCTAACCTTTTTTTGGGGTTATCACCCCTATACCATGCCTCCCCCGTTGTAGTTTTCCGCCTCCCAGTTTTACAGGCTTAAAGTACTCGTTTTATGTACACGTACTATCACTTCAATAAGTAAAACAACTGAAATTACATACGTTTAACGTGATTTACAATGTATTGTGTGAGAGAATGAGACAATATAAATGCAAATATAGTTTGACTGAAACAAGGTGTATAAGCGCAACATGTATTTGAGCCGCGCTCTGGGAAAACGGGGCTTAATGCACGTGTATAAAGTGTCGTTTCGGATTTATCCTCTTCAATCCGCACATGCTAATTTGGTAAGAAAATGTCCGCTTTTATGGTACTTTTCGTTAAAGGAAGTATTTTCTTAGCAACAATCCAGTTAAAAGGCAAGTATCGTCCCAGATCAGCATGTGCGGGTTGCAGAGGTTAATATCGTCCAAGATCAGCCTGTGCGGGCTGCAAAGGTTAATATCGTCCCAGATCAGCATGTGCGGGCTGCAAAGGTTAATATCGTCCCAGATCAGCCTGTGCGGGCTGCAAAGGTTAATATCGTCCCAGATCAGCCTGTGCGGGCTGCAAAGGTTAATATCGTCCCAGATCAGCCTGTGCGGGCTGCAAAGGTTAATATCGTCCCAGATCAGCCTGTGCGGGCTGCAAAGGTTAATATCGTCCCAGATCAGCCTGTGCGGGCTGCAAAGGTTAATATCGTCCCAGATCAGCCTGTGCGGGCTGCAAAGGTTAATATCGTCCCAGATCAGCCTGTGCGGGCTGCAAAGGTTAATATCGTCCCAGATCAGCCTGTGCGGGCTGCAAAGGTTAATATCGTCCCAGATCAGCCTGTGCGGGCTGCAAAGGTTAATATCGTCCCAGATCAGCCTGTGCGGGCTGCAAAGGTTAATATCGTCCCAGATCAGCCTGTGCGGGCTGCAAAGGTTAATATCGTCCCAGATCAGCCTGTGCGGGCTGCAAAGGTTAATATCGTCCCAGATCAGCCTGTGCGGGCTGCAAAGGTTAATATCGTCCCAGATCAGCCTGTGCGGGCTGCAAAGGTTAATATCGTCCCAGATCAGCCTGTGCGGGCTGCAAAGGTTAATATCGTCCCAGATCAGCCTGTGCGGGCTGCAAAGGTTAATATCGTCCCAGATCAGCCTGTGCGGGCTGCAAAGGTTAATATCGTCCCAGATCAGCCTGTGCGGGCTGCAAAGGTTAATATCGTCCCAGATCAGCCTGTGCGGGCTGCAAAGGTTAATATCGTCCCAGATCAGCCTGTGCGGGCTGCAAAGGTTAATATCGTCCCAGATCAGCCTGTGCGGGCTGCAAAGGTTAATATCGTCCCAGATCAGCCTGTGCGGGCTGCAAAGGTTAATATCGTCCCAGATCAGCCTGTGCGGGCTGCAAAGGTTAATATCGTCCCAGATCAGCCTGTGCGGGCTGCAAAGGTTAATATCGTCCCAGATCAGCCTGTGCGGGCTGCAAAGGTTAATATCGTCCCAGATCAGCCTGTGCGGGCTGCAAAGGTTAATATCGTCCCAGATCAGCCTGTGCGGGCTGCAAAGGTTAATATCGTCCCAGATCAGCCTGTGCGGGCTGCAAAGGTTAATATCGTCCCAGATCAGCCTGTGCGGGCTGCAAAGGTTAATATCGTCCCAGATCAGCCTGTGCGGGCTGCAAAGGTTAATATCGTCCCAGATCAGCCTGTGCGGGCTGCAAAGGTTAATATCGTCCCAGATCAGCCTGTGCGGGCTGCAAAGGTTAATATCGTCCCAGATCAGCCTGTGCGGGCTGCAAAGGTTAATATCGTCCCAGATCAGCCTGTGCGGGCTGCAAAGGTTAATATCGTCCCAGATCAGCCTGTGCGGGCTGCAAAGGTTAATATCGTCCCAGATCAGCCTGTGCGGGCTGCAAAGGTTAATATCGTCCCAGATCAGCCTGTGCGGGCTGCAAAGGTTAATATCGTCCCAGATCAGCCTGTGCGGGCTGCAAAGGTTAATATCGTCCCAGATCAGCCTGTGCGGGCTGCAAAGGTTAATATCGTCCCAGATCAGCCTGTGCGGGCTGCAAAGGTTAATATCGTCCCAGATCAGCCTGTGCGGGCTGCAAAGGTTAATATCGTCCCAGATCAGCCTGTGCGGGCTGCAAAGGTTAATATCGTCCCAGATCAGCCTGTGCGGGCTGCAAAGGTTAATATCGTCCCAGATCAGCCTGTGCGGGCTGCAAAGGTTAATATCGTCCCAGATCAGCCTGTGCGGGCTGCAAAGGTTAATATCGTCCCAGATCAGCCTGTGCGGGCTGCAAAGGTTAATATCGTCCCAGATCAGCCTGTGCGGGCTGCAAAGGTTAATATCGTCCCAGATCAGCCTGTGNAAAATAACACCATACGTCACAGAACGCCATATATAATACAGAGAGTCAGATTAAATCCAGTGTCCACCCTACTTCGGTATTTATAGTCGTTTTTTTTTTAGTTCATAGCCATTTTATATCCATTTAAAACTCTTGACTATTTTTAACAAAATCCGAAACTCAAATACATCTTATACGAACACAACCGTCGTTCAATAACGGGAAAAGACTGCCCTACTATTAAATATTTGAAATATGTATACGTATTAATCTGGTACGTGATTGTTGACGTTATCGGAGATAAACAGTACAGCTATACGTCTTTTTTCACTCTCATTGTACATTCTTTGAGTATCATACAAGTTAGCAAAAAGTAAAATAAAAAAATCGGCTACAATCTCTGTCTATTGACACTTTTCCGTAGCAAGCTTCACCTACCTACGCGAATACCTGACATTGCGAATCTAAGCACACTGAAAATGGCCGCAGAAATAAGCGTACCGCCAATTCCCAAACAACTAATGTGGCAAACATATTAACTCAAATAATAAAAATAATAATGGAAATGTAGCAGTTAGTAAATGTTGTTTTTTTTGTTAATACAGAATAAAACTCTTTGTTCGTCAATATTTATTGAGGCAATGTCTTTAATTCAACAATCATGCGTAAGATAACACCTGTTTCGCGCTTGACACAATAGACAGTTTATTTACTCAAAGATAAGACAAATATCCCTAGACGTGGAAATATGCAAAAATGCAAACTTTATTAGAAGTTCAATTGCAAAAAAGAAAAAAAAATCACCGACTATAAATTTTAAAAGATTAGATTTGCATTTAGAATGTGGAACGATTTGGAATATTCAATTAGAAAAAAGTTATGGTCGGCCGAGAAAAAGTCGTACTCCTCTTGTTTTTTTTACATGTGAGAAATGAGTCAAGAAAATTCTTGTCTAAATGTTATGGCTACATGTAATTATGGCATAGAAAGAGCATAACACATAATTAATGGCTGTTAACGCACGAAGGTCGAGAGCTCACGTGCCATGTTATATACCAAAACGTAAGTCAAACCTCTTGTCCTGCATTAGCCTTTTCTGCAAACTCACTTTTAACTTTTTTTTAAATCGGATTTCCTTATATTCGTGGATCATTTTAGTGATATGAAGCTGAATTACACATGTTCAATTGAATAGTGTACAGATACCTTTCAGAATATCTAAAAATTTTATCATTTAGGTTATTTAAGTGTAACTTGTCGAAAATCAATATCACGCCGTCCTGAGGGCAAATCCTGATGATTTATTGCGTCAATGGTTAATCGATCTTACTTGTGTTATGGGGAAACGAGATGCTCGATTATGTATAATACCCTTTCCTATTAAGAGCTCTATCAAAATAACCGCGCTTTTCATTTGGTGTTTTCTAACCTTTCTCTTTTCGCCGCATTCCATTTGCAAGATCAGGTCTCGTAGGATGTTCTTTAATATATTTCGAACACTGTCAAATGGGCTCGCTTATAAGCGCCTTGTAATTGGTTAGAAATCCACTCATGCAATATCCCCATGGTTAGGAATTTACACGGATCAAGAACTGGAAAATATATACCTTCACTATTACGGATGATCGTTAAAACGGTTGTATTAACCTCAGCGTAATTAGTTGTCACGATTAGTATAATCATAATGATATTACTGTGGATGGTGCTGTTGTTGTTTTGTTTTACATCCATTTACTCAAACATTCAGAAATAACCATCGTCAGTTCATAAATGTTCCGACAAACTCAATGTATTTCATATTTCAAAGGATTGATGATGATAAATTGGCAATTTGACTGAACGAAACCGCTCTTATCAACGCGCCTTATATCGATTTGATCACATTCTCTAAGGGCATTACCATTATAAAGACATATTCTTTAGCGTCTAATGTGCATGGCTGACTTAAAACCCGTTTGCTATGCGTTTGTTGTTCGTACAAACTCTCGAACTAATTCCCGATGCACGGGCTATTCAGCCATTCAATAAATTTCCATTAGTTATGAAGCCGTTGTTAAACCCAGAGTTTAAAACATGAGTTACGTACATAGAAACGCCGTGAAAGCTGGTATCGATCCTTATGTCAGGTGTTTGGGTGATTTCAAATGGTTTGTTAAACCATTAACGGTAAACATGGCTTTTAATGTTGGCGGGTTTGAGAAGCTCTACAGGGGGCCAATGTCAATGTTTGTTGATTTTTTATTGCGAAGATTCAATGCTTATTAAGTAAGATTTTTGATTGAAGCCCAGTCGACGCACTATTTTGCAAAATAAATGAGAAATGTTCACGTAGTGGAAATTTATCACGTTTTATACTTTAAAGTGACGCTTACTCTTGCGTTTGTTCTGGTATCGTTTGTTACTTCATGTACTATAATTAATGAAGGGCTCAGATTTTGCGTTGACGTAAAATGTGATCGGTATTCAGGGCATGCATTTCTTTAAAGTTTATTTTTTCCTTTGACACCAACAATACTCTGTGATCATTGTATTAGTTAATCTTTTAAATGTTATCAGTCGACATGTATGTCCTCGTTGTTGTCATCATCTCTGTTAGTTACGAAATGAAATAAAGTTGTACAAACAATGACTTGGTCAATAATGGCAAAGGATGGATTGCCTGTGTATTTTACGCTGGTGCTTTTAGTTCTCTATAGCCCCATATTTACCAGTGCTCTATTTGTGTTACAGCAAATATGCCTGGGTATGTTTATCCAACTATTGAAACTGTTTCGCTAATAGCATTTCCTGTATATAAACCATTTAAGCGCCCGGACAATGGAATACTATGGCTATATTTACTTTTTAACTAGTGTACTGGTGTGGGATGAAGCAATTGAAATGGGGATCTTTAATGTTTGCTCTGTATGCGACATGAATAATTATCTGACTAACCTAACTAAACTTTAACAGGTCTTTGATAAGTCAATGAGATATGTGGTTCCAAAAATATCAACGGTTTGAATGTATATCAGAAAACCTGTATAAGTTGTAAAGGCACTTTTTATTAGGACAATACTTTTTAAGTACATGTATATTAATTTATCGGCCATATTGTATTGTTAATTATCC